>JABAJT010009852.1:0-14477 GCA_018850275.1 Tephrocybe sp. 9174TJB
TAGTGGAGAACCAGACGCGCGATTGATGTGATTGGAATTTTCTCAGGTAAACACTCACGTTACCGAACTTGTCATCTTGGTTGCGATTCACGCCACGATCATCTATAGCACTCAACGTGAACCTTATCCGCGTGTTAACATACATATGGACGGACCCTCGCTTATCTCCACTTAACATGTGGGCACAAGATCTAGCGAAATACTTAGAGGGCGCACGACAGCTTTGTGGCCCCCTCCCTCAAGCTATCCTCTGCTCACCATCATGTCTGATACCAAGGAATCAGTCAATGAGAAAGGCGAAGGGCAGGTTGTCGAATGTATGTATTTCTCTATGGTGTCTTTTGGAAGACATACCAGGCTCACGAACGCCCCTGTCTCTGCTCTCTAGCCAAGCTCGACGCTGCTCTGCCAGATTTCGACGACCCCAACATCGACAAGGATGCTGCTGTCGAAGGTATCCTCGAGGATGATTCTCCCTATCCCGAGGTTCGGTCTGCCGTCGCCAACACTGATGACCCCGACATTCCCGTCTCCACCATCCGGTCGTGGTTTCTCGGTATCTGTTGGGCAATCCTAGTTCCCGTATGCACATCTTCTTGCCCATGTGGACTTCATCTCAAGCTCTTTTCCAGGGGCTTAACCAATTCTTCTACTTCCGCTACCCATCTGTCACTGTTACTGGTGTACGTTTTTGCTGGTGTATTAAATTGCAGAGGATGTGGTATTAACGTACTTTTGCAGATCGTTGCCCAGCTTCTCGTCTTTCCTATAGGCAGAGCTTGGGCGCAGTTTGTACCCAACTGGAAGATATTTGGAGTCCCTCTTAACCCCGGCCCATTCTCGATCAAAGAACATGTGCTTATCACCATAATGGCCACTGTTGGATATCAGAGTGCATACGCTACAGACATCGTTGCAGTTCAGCGTGTCTTTTATAACCAGACATTCAACTTTGGCTGTTCGTCACACGGCCACATTGAGAGCATAATTAACATACTGATTACCTTTTGTAGACAAATGGATGCTTGTTATGTCCACGCAGCTCATCGGATTCTCTATTGGCGGTGTCGCACGCCGTTTTCTTGTGAATCCCCCGTCTATGAGTCGGTCTCCTCCATGGTAACAATGTTCCCGAGTCTTTAACATCCATTCAAAAACAGTCTGGCCAACCAATCTTGTCACTTGCGCACTCTTCAACACCCTCCATGCGCAGACATATGCCGGTATCGGAAATCGTGGTGGTATCTCCCGTGAACGGTTTTTCCTTTACGCATTTCTTGCTTCCGGTATTTGGTATGTCTTCCCAGCGTACCTCTTCACGGCTCTTTCCTACTTCTCGTGGGTCTGCTGGATTGTTCCCGACAACGTTCCCGTTAATCAGATGTTCGGATATGTCCACGGCCTCGGAATGAGCTTGATTACCTTTGACTGGGCACAGATCGCGTATATCGGGTCCCCCCTCGCCACTCCTTGGTGGGCTGAGGCCAACATCGCCGTTGGATTCATATTCTTCTTCTGGATCCTCACACCCATCCTTTATTACACCAACACCTGGAACAGCAAGTACCTTCCGTAAGTCTACCCTGCTTCTGGGTTTGTTTGAAAAAAGATTGAGTTTTGCTATAGGATCTCTTCCCGTACGTCTTACGACAACACTGGGGCACGGTATGATGTCACAAAGATCGTCAACCCCGATTCCACCTTCAACCAGGAGGCGTACTCAGCTTACAGCCCGCTGTTCTTGTCGACAACCTTTGCCATTTCATACGGACTATCGTTTGCCTCGATCACTGCTACCCTCACACATGCCTTCCTGTTCTTCCGGAAGCAGATCTGGACCCAGGCTCGCCGTGCAATGAAGGAGCAGCCTGATATCCATGCCCGGCTCATGTGCCGCTACCCTCAGGTGCCGCAATGGTGGTACATTGTTGTTTTTTGTACGTTCTCGACCGGGTTTAAACCTCTCTGCACCGCGCTCATTTGCAACCAGTAACCATGTTTGCATTTGGTGTCATTTCGATTGAGGTTTGGGAGACTAAGTTCCCTGTGTAAGTTGTTTTTACCCCAATTTGAATCGAGCTGATGTTATGGTATTCATTAGTCAATACTTCATCCTCGCCCTTGTCATCGGTCTGTTCTTTCTCATTCATGTCCTTCCCTCCTGACCACTTCTCCAGCATTCGTCTATGTCATCCCTATTGGTATGATTCAGGCCATCACGAACCAACAAGTCGGGTTAAATGTCATCACGGAACTCATCATTGGTTATGCGCTCCCTGGGCGTCCCGTTGCTATGATGTTGTTCAAGACATGGGGCTACATCACTATGGCGCAGGCCTTGCAATTCACATCTGACTTCAAGCTCGGTCATTACATGAAGGTCCCTCCTCGTGTCATGTTCTTGGCTCAGGTCCTTGCGACAGTAATTGCTGGTACCACGCAACTCGGTGTCCAGTCCTGGATGTTCACCAACATCCCAGAGCTGTGCAGTCCCGACCAGAAGGATGGCTTCATTTGCCCTGGTACGGAGGTGTTTGGTACCGCCAGTATTATCTGGGGTGTCATTGGACCTGCTCGTCAGTTCTCAAAGGGTCAAATTTACTATGGTACCTCCCTCTGAACCTGTTATCAAATTCCTGACGTGCTGATTTTTTTTTTCTAACGCAGCTTTGACCTTCTTCTTCCTTATTGGCTTCATATGCCCCGTCATTGCTTACCTTGTTTCGCGCAAATATCCCAATGGGATCATGCGCTACGTCAAGTCAGCCTTTCTTTTTCATCCTTTTACAATTCCGGGAGCTCATGATTGCTGCCCTAGTTTCCCGGTCATTTTCTCTGGAACTGGCTACATCCCTCCCGCAAGTGCCGTCAACTATGTCCCCTGGGCAATCGTTGGGTTCATATTCCAATATGTTGTTCGCCGTCGTCATTTCTCGTGGTGGACAAAATATAACTACGTCTTATCGGCCGCATTGGATGCTGGTGTTGCGGTCTCTGCTGTGCTCATATTCTTCTGCCTGCAATATCCCAGAAACGGCACGATTGGTTTGGATAACATTCAGGTGTGGTGGGGTAATTCGTAAGTCTTACTGGTAGTGAAGTTGAAAGTCCTCTGACTTGATATCATAGGGTCTACGCTAACACTGCAGATGCAGCAGGCACACCAATGAAGGTTGTCGCCGAAGGCGAATTCTTTGGGTACGGGTTTCATGGTTTCTAATCGTTCATGAATGTTGCGCTGATCGTTGATTCAGCCCAAGGACCTGGGCATAAATACGCCTCGACCAAGCTCGTTATGACACGCTATATGATATTATACGGGACTGCCACTGCTCTGGACCTGGCTTCATGAAATAATGCCCTGTATTATAGTGCCTAGCTACATATTTGCATTCCATTTTCCCATAAATTTCTCGCAAGCAACAGGCAGGCGTAATATACTTCCGAAGTTGCCTGAAATTCCGAAATCTTTCAACTTGAACATGCGGACCATGTGGGGCGGTCTGGATGGCGCGCACACACAGGTTTCGCATCATTCGAGTCGTTCCACAATTGATAGTAAGTCGGAGAAGGTGATTTTTATAACCTGGATGCACATGATATCGCATGAGGGTCGCAAGAACGCTGCACATAAGTATGTCCCTCAGCTGTAGCCCGCTTCCCTCAGGCTCGACATCCGAGGACCTCATTGACTCTCACTTGCCAACGTCATTATGTCACATGTGGTCACATTGGCAGTATCAGGATCGGATCAACAGCACCGGTACCGGGCACTCTGATTAGGCGGAGTCGGCCCGCGGTCAACACCACACCTATCGACTTCAACTTCCTCTCCCACCTGAGCCGCATCTGTCAGGCTCATGCCGCGTAGAAAATCTCTCCACTATGCCCTCGTCTTCACTGCAGAATACATCTTCCACGTACTGCCGCCGTGTCAGCTTTGCTATTTCTATGACGGCATGACGACCTTGGGTCTACTTACCCCGCACGTTCTGCCGAGCGAAAGGAAAGAACGGATATAAACTGATTTCTTGTTCTCGAATTGTATCGACCAGGATACCCGTACACCATGGTCTCTTCTATTCTTACCCTAGTGGCATATTTGATACCCTTCGCACTTATACCAGCTCGAGGACAGAACTTGAACAAGGAAACTCTAGAGAATGATCTCTCATATCTCGATGAACCCTTGTACACGTACCTCTCAACTGCGACAAATGTGACTTGGGATCAATGGGATGCAGGATGGATACCACAAGCCTGTCTAAATGAAGTGAATCGCGACAACAAGTGCAGTGTGGATAACGTCTCTGTATATGACGTTTATTACGACGACGTATGTGCATGGCCCTTCCTATTGATATCCGGCTGAAGCTTAACCCCGTTGCACATTACACAGTGCCGTGCGTTTATTTAAATGACATTCTATGGTTTCATTTATTCACAGCCAATACGTACAGCGACTGCCTGGGTTATGTGCCGGTGCAACGATGCTGATTTGACGTATGTGGAGAATCTCGCTTGGTTCTGTGGTTGCTTATTCCTGGTCTAGTATCGCAAACATGACCGAAGCGTTTGGGCGTCTTCCTGTCCTTTATAGGCAATGGGTTCGCCACCCAATCGCATTCACAGACACCTCTCGTTACGCATATGCTGTAAACGGTGAAATCGTGTTCTTCAAGGATGCTTTCGTCCCCACTATCTGGATCCATGAGAGCAGCCACCTCATGGACGCTTACGCTGTATTTGATAACAACGGCACGACCTACTCTCGTGAGCCTTAGCCTTCGCCTCATTCTATGAATCTTCACTGACATTCCGCGTTGCTTTCCTTTGAAATTACTCTTTACAGAGACGCAAGATTGGCTCAACACAATCGCTCAAGATCCTTTGGTTCCGGATCCATACTCGAATACCAATGTTGCCGAGGACTTTGCGCAGAACGCCAACATCGCCATGTTCGACAAGGTTGTACCTGGAGGTTTTGCCTCTGTGGAACCCGATTGGGATGGAGTTTACAATCAATATTCTACCGTTCAGCTCAAGCTTGGAGATAATCTTGTACAAGGCGGAACGTGCTTACGCCGCTGGAATGATACGTGCGTTTGGTTTCTGGGAGCATTTCGTTCTTGTTATGGTCTGAATGCAAGCGTACAGTGACATCGTAGAGGTCCCAATCACGACGGCAACCGCTAGGCGTGCGGCTGCAGGTCGTGGGCGAAAACCTACCTATATGCCGCGAAAGAATATCGGAAGAGGCCGCGATCCAACGATAGTCCACGACAAGGCGCCCGAGATGCGTATCATTCGTGATAAGCACTAGGTACACCTGAAGAGAATACGTTGAGCATTGCGATCCTCACAGGAGAGGATCGTAACTTCTTATCGAGAGAATTAAACATTAGAAGGCGATGATTTGAGATCTTTGAGTTGATAAAAAGTAGGAGTCTCGCCATGTAGATTGATAGGATTTGTGAAAGGAGTATATGAAGTAGGAGATATAGGTGATACAACAATATAACAAGCAGACGAAGATGAGATAAACAAAAAGAGAAAGACACCTGAAAATGCAAGAATGAATAGATCACAGACTATATCGCCGTAGTTTCCTGTGTCCCCGGGCTGGTATAGCGTGTATGGAATGCAATGGGGCTCTGTCCTGGGACGCGCTGGTATATATAGGGTGTAAGCTCCATATATCTAATCAAATTTCAGGTGAAACTCACCCGAAGTCTGAACCTACAAATGGCAAATCCATCCGAACCTTTCTCCAGATACGCCTGTATATATTCCATCAATATATGGGGAAGCAAAGGAGGAAACAAGGCGTGACTGGCTTACATCCTCGACGACATACATGCCATCAAACCGGTAGCTAAAGTGCAAAGTGATCAGTGTCGTCCCTCCTTGCAAAACGAGGCGGATCCTTACCCTGATGTCGGCGCATATTTCCCAGCACCATGGCCGCGAATGACTCGAACAGGCCGTTGTGTCTCTACCGATTTCTTTTACAGCGAAAATCAATCTTAGATGGACTCATGTGCTGAGTTAAGATTCTTTGGAATTAACACACCAACAAAGCCCGGTTATGACGGTGATCGAATGTCTGATCCTGCACATGTTGAGTTGGACCCTAGAGAAGGAGCTTAAGACTGAAAAGAATGTTATGTTCGAAATACATACGCTAAATGAGTTTATCTGCCCCCCTTCGGAGCGCAACAATGGCACTGAGATGGACTGTTATAAAGATCACACAATTACTCACCGGTACCAGTGTATATCCTGTTTAGAAGCATATGGTCAACATAATAATAATAAAAGACATCACAAAGGAAATAGAGTACACATAGTCACCGTGGTCATCATCATCGGAATAACCACCAGAGATTACGACGGAGAAGGCACCATCTTTGGTCCCAGAAATCCCTGCAAAAGGTGCAACATGTAGTCCTGAGCTTGTAAGCGCTTTCCTATGAGTATCCCCTCAATATAACTAACGTGTTCTCAGTACAAACGATCAGCTTGCCTGCTTTCAAACATGGCTCCGACAGGGAAACCGAGATTGCCGAACCTGGCATCAATGGGAGATGGCAGGTTCTTCAGGTAAAGACTCGAGTCCTGCATATACAACGCGCGTCTAAAAGCCAAATTTAGCCTCTGTAAAGCTTCAGAAAATATAGCGATAATATTACAATCTTTCAAAGGGCATGGTAGCAAGGACAAAGGGAGGCGATTGATGGTGGGTGTCGCCGCTTAGCGCTTTTATTTATAGAGGTCACTTTCTGATCGCATCAATCTTGGGCCACGGGTCGGTCACATCACGCTCGAACCTCCAGTCACACTTGATCTTCAATTCTTGACAATTGACCGCGTACACCATGGAAGGGCCATCGTCGTCCGAAAAAAAGAAACCAATCGCTATCATAACGATAGGGATGGCCGGCGCTGGAAAATCAACTTTTGTTCAACGTATCAACGCACACTTGCATTCTCTTGACCCACCATCTCCTCCGTATATCCTCAATCTTGATCCAGCCGTCACTCATACCCCATTCGAAGCGAACATCGACATACGGGATACGGTGAACTATGCAGAGGTCATGAAGCAGTGTGTATCGGCTTCATGTGAAGTGACAAATCATATGTATGACTGAAGAAAAGATATAATCTAGGACCTAATGGCGGCATCTTGACGGCCCTCAATCTTTTTACGACCAAATTTGACCAAGTGCTCGAATTAGTAGAGAAAAGGTCGGAGACAGTCGAGTGAGCAGCCCATTCTAGACTCCATCCTTGGCCGTTGTAATCTCTTCTCTTTTTTGTACAGTTATGTGATTCTCGATACACCTGGCCAGATTGAGATCTTCACCTGGTCTGCATCTGGCGCTATTATCACAGACGCTGTCGCGTCATCTATTCCTGCCGTTGTGGCGTATATCATTGATACTCCTCGAACGACCGCACCTGCGACTTTCATGTCTAACATGCTTTACGCCTGCTCCATCCTCTACAAAACGAAGCTACCCTTCATCCTCGTCTTCAACAAGACGGATGTCCAGCCGCACGATTTTGCACTGGAATGGATGCAAGATTTTGAACAGTTTCAGGCCGCGCTGGCTTCGCACAGCGGTACTAGTGATTCGGAGGGTGAACCTACCTATATGAACAGTCTCATGAATAGCATGAGCCTTGTTCTTGATGAATTCTATAAACATTTAAAAGTTCGTGCCTTCTTCTCTTCACCTGTCACCCAAGAATTGACCTTGCGCAGGCTGTCGGTGTGTCAAGCATGACTGGCGATGGCATCAAAGCTTTCTTTGAAGCTGTCGAAGGTGCAAGGGAAGAATACGAGAAGTAAGTTACAAGGTTGATGATTCGGGCTCGTGTACTTATCAAATTCCACTTTGTTAGAGATTACCTTCCAGAACTAGAACGTGCCCGAGCACTGCGTCAAAAGTCTCTCGAGGACGCCAAAGCCGATTCTATGAATCGCCTCATGAAAGACCTCGAAGTGGACCGTGCCAAAAACCCTCAAGGTGCGCTGGCGGACCGGTGGGATCCTGACGCCGAAAACGACGACGATGACGACGACCCCGATATAAACATCGTGGATCGTAGTAAGTTTACCATCATTTCGTTTCAATAAGCCGGGAGATGTTTTTTTGTCTAAGGCTGTGCCATTTGCTTGATACTGATGAATGGCCTGCTAGGCGACGACCCTTGGCCGGGGCAGTTTATCGACCTAACTCGTGCACGTCGACACGAGGACGAAGAAATAAATTGGCCGAGACCGGGGTGAGAGCAGAGAGCGTGTGGTTGCCCTGCGTTTACATGTATCTGGTGGACATCTTCTCCACTGGCATGACATTCATGAATGAAAGGGTGGACAGTAAAGCCGCTGGAAGCTTATTCTGTGCCGCGGTTCATTTCGCATTTTTCCCCTCATTTATGTACGTATATGTATAAACTAGTGATATATGTCGCTGAGCGCTGGGACCATTGTGGGTGTCATGTGTATGTCAAATGGAAGATTGTTGCCAGCCGGGTTTTAACCGCCCTCCTTGTGAAGCGAGCTAGAGGGCGTTGTGGATGCTTGTTGGACTTTGAGAGGTCTCTTTTTTGTGGTGAATATACATTAGTAGAGGGACGTAAGGGTACAGACCTTGCAGCATGGATGCCGATATATGTAAGACCCAAATGCGGACCCGCAACGGCGGTGGCTGTGCTATTCTTGTATACAAAACGGATTGGGCCCCTTTTCTCTTTTATCACAGTGCCCTTGCCTCGCATCTTCTTCCCACTCTCTTCCCCTTAATCTCACTTTTATTTTTTGTGCGTACCTCCAGCCCTCATATGTGCTATTCCAACACCGGTCAACTTCCCTCAGATCAGGTTCATCTCTTCACCAAGCCCTCTGTCCTTTCGGCCTTTTCTTAATCAACCTCCACCATCGCCTTGTTCGCTCTAATATGGATCGGTTAGCAATTGCAACACATTGACTCACTGCCTTGTAAAACGCTGACTTACTCATTGCATTCGTTGTTCCTGCACCTCATCAGCTACGCCAAGATCGAGAAAGTCGGTGCGTTATCACTGTCTCTAATTAGTCGAAGTATAGGTTCTAACACGAGCTGCCTTTAATTTCAGGCGAAGGTCCATTTACATGTTATGTGATGGGTGTCAGCCACTTATTTGTGTATCCGCTCCAGGCACATATGGTGTGGTGTACAAAGCACGGGATACTACGAATAATGTGATCGTCGCGATGAAGAAAATTCGACTCGAGGCGGAGGACGAGGGTGTTCCAAGTACCGCCATTCGCGAGATCAGCTTGTTGAAGGAACTCAGAGATGATAACATCGTAAAGTACGCATTCCTTGCTCAAGCCATTCACGGTTATCTCTTCAATCCACACTGAACTACTGTGCCTTCCGTAGGCTCCTTGACATCGTACATGCCGATCAGAAACTGTACCTGGTGTTTGAGTTCCTCGATGTCGACCTGAAGCGATACATGGAGACTGGTAACCAAAATTGTAGGCCCATTACTCTCGACATTGTCAAAGTAAGGATCATCTTGTCTTCTCTGCCTTCAATACAGGAGAACGGTAGTCAACGGGAGCAACATCCGATGTTCGCACGTATTGACGCGTTGTGGACGCGTCGTACGCGTCACGACTTGATGTTGTCCCACGTAACGCCACCGCTGGTGGTCTCGTGTTCTCCTGTCTCCATTCCATTCCATCAGTATCTTTCAAAGTCCACATCGTTACCTGATATCTAATTTTGCTATTCGTTTCACCAGAAATTCACTTACCAGTTGAACGCGGGTCTACTTTATTGCCACTCTCACCGCATTCTTCATCGCGATCTCAAACCACAAAATCTGCTCATTGATAACAGAGATAATCTCAAGCTCGCCGATTTCGGTCTTGCTCGGGCGTTCGGCATCCCGATGCGCACCTACACACATGAGGTGTGTTCTTTGCATAGTATCGACGCGAACGTGCATCGCTTGATGTCCGCTTGGCTGTAGGTCGTCACCCTGTGGTACCGTGCACCAGAAGTCCTGCTTGGATCGCGCCATTATGCCACAGGCATCGACATGTGGTCGGTTGGATGTATATTCGCTGAAATGGCAATGCAAGGCCAGCCACTTTTCCCTGGTGACTCTGAGATCGATCAGATATTCAAGATATTCAGGTTCGTTGATGAGATAACACCTTGGATGTGGGAGAACTAATCTTATCTCACAGGATTCTTGGTACACCGAATGAACAAAGTTGGCAAGGCGTTAGCAGCCTGCCAGACTACAAACCGACCTTCCCTCAATGGTCTCGCCAGGAGCTCGCAAGCATCGTGCCCACTTTGGATGATTCGGGTCTTGACTTGCTGGAGGTTAGTTTTCTTTCTTTTCGACCTCACCTCAGTTAATAATCCTTCGCCACCTTCACCACCAGAAAACATTAACCTACAACTCCGCGGATCGTATCTCAGGTATACATGTCTGTTCATCCTTACTCCTCCACCCTCTGACGGATTTCCTCCTCATAGCCAAAAAAGCCCTGGTACACTCTTACTTCAGGGACTATTCTGCCTGAGAGGAAGAAGTATCACCATGCCGTACCCCACCTCTAGTCTAGTTACTATTCACAATATTCCCTGCTGTCTTTGCTTTCTGCGATCCTCGCCCCGCCGCTCTCCGCGACGCGTTTTTATTTTCCCCGTCACATCCAACTGTTCATCTCATACTCGCGTTTCAGACCCCAATCACAGCGATATCCATAAATCAGCGTGTGATCCACACGTTACATCACATACCGCATCCCACATTCCAACTCTCATGGCATCCTTGATATAGCATTGCATTTTATATATACGCTTGAAGACGTTTAATTCAGTACTCGGCGTGCAACGCGTGTACGTATTGTATTGGTGGTGGTAAGCATTAACACAATTTGCTGTTTCAAGAGGAGCACACCACCCTTGAAGCTTGAAGCTTGAAGGTGTGTCTAAACTAAAGTGATCGATCATGACTTGCGAGCAACCCTCGCCGTCTGAAATACCCCTGTGGGAAGAGTATCTACAAAGGAGATGATGATACGAGCTGCATTTTCAATTCAGCAAAACTAGGAGCCCTCACAGTACTACTACATACAAATCCTTTACACCCTACAAGTCACTATGAATACAGTCCCATAAACTCAGCTGCCTCGGCCATCGACGACCTCGGATAAAACCAACCTTCATACGATTAGCAACTTTCTCGATCCGACCTTTTAATTTCCGCAACCTCCACCATTTGAGCTTCACGCTCTCTTTGTGCGATGCCGTGTTCGCGCAGTTTGATGATCATCTTGGTGATCAGGACTGTCGTTGCGCACCAAAGGAATCTTATAACCAGTATTCGTTAGTATTCAACCAGGGCATGGTCCGAGGAGATTGGCAAGCGTACATGACATAGTAGAACAAGACAGGCAGCTGTTCCATGAAAGATCAAACCGTCGACTTAGATTTCCCTGAGAACTGACTTACTGGAATGAATATCGTTCCAAGAAGTTTAACCCCGTTCAAGCCTGTTACGTGCATGTCGTATTCATGAATATAATATGAAATTTAGCACAAAATTATTCTCTTACAAAACACAAGCTAAGTGGTCGCGTCTGTTAGCAAGAATGCCACTCAAAGGATTAATACATACAAGTATTTTTATGATGCCATTTTCCCGGAGAATGTCACGAATTGTTGACTTCCCCGTTTCAGATGTTTTGAATGAATGACAGAGGATTGCTATCAAAGCAAAAACTTCGAATATCATCTAGGACCATGGTATAGCAAACTAAGCGAACGCCCGAGGAATGCAGTGCCAAGTACGACCTACACCAGGGACGAAGGTGATCCAAAATATGCCGCGTTCTATCAGCACACAATGAGTATCTTGATTCAAAGCCGGGGGGACGCATACGAGTATTTATCAAGTAGTTCAATACTAACGCGTAACCTTGATGCTAACAGCGATTGCACACGCCACAATCGCCATCTCTGTCAGGAAGAAAGCACCTAGGGTCATAAACACGAGACGTCGATCACGGCGCGACAGAAGCCACAGCCTTAGCATGACGAAGACTGCATGATGGTTGAGATCAGACTAGCCGCATCACAAGTAATACAATGATAGATATCAAGTGGCGCCACCTACAGTGCATTGGTCCGGTGGTGACGATACATATGCACACCTGTAATTGGTTTGGATCTTGGACGGAACAGGTTAGGTGTAACACGATGCGTACCGCGGTAATGAACCATTTTCGGCAGCTTGTGCGCTAGTCAGTGAGGGAAGGGCACCGAAATTTCCTTGCTTACAACTATTCCAGTAAGGTCAGCTTCCAACAATGGGACGAAGATGACTAGATGACACTCACTGTAGTTGATAGATGCGGGACCCCTATCGTACTCAACTCTGGAAAGCGCCTCAAAGTCAAGCAGAGAGATAAGGAATCCAGTCGGGGTCTCACGATGATTATGCCATACTATACTGCATGGAATGGCATATCGAAGCACAAGGAATAGAAGCTTCGGCGCTGACCACTTGGCATTCCAAATGTACTTCACTTCGTCATCGAACGTAAGAAGGTGATTATAGAGCAGGATCTAGAAGGATCGATGTCCTAATAGCCCATTGGCATAGATTGGGGAGAGACGTACCACCACACCTGCAGCTGGAGGTTGTTGGGTTGCGGGATGAGAATCGGTCTGGGAACGTGGAACCGCGTCAAACTCACCCGCGATATAGCGCGACCCAATCAGCTCCTCTTCCCACATGTTGCCAATCCAGAGAGCCAAGAACGAACTTCAAGAAGGGTGAGTGCCACTTGCAGGTGAGCCTTATACACAGAATTAGAGAGGAGACTTGATGCTTCACATGCCAGCGTTAATATCAAACCGAACTAGGGGTTATATATGCACATATATGTGGAGTGTATAGCTGAAACATTGCAGTGGGTACGCCTCAGATTTCAGAACCAGAACAGCAGAGTTGATGGAATCTAAATGATCATCGCACGAGCGTTCGCAGGCTGCTTTACGTGTTTACAATCCCTGAGAAGACATCCACATGAGATCTTGAATTGGATCACTCAGCATCAGGATGTCGACTGAAGATTTGCGGCAGTGCCAGAGGCACGGTTAATGGGGTGGTTACTTAGCATTGGAGAGATACTAGATGATGGAGCTCTGGTGGAGGTATTGAACGGACCGAAGCCGAAGGCACGAGGTGCTTGGGCAACTGCGGCGATGTCTCTGGCATGAAATCTTACGCAATCGTCAGGCAACATGGAAACAGAAAACGGAGAAAGAACCCTGATGAGCGACCCCCAGCTGGCTACGAATTACGATGCCATGATGATCAGGCCAGTAACTGTCATGCTTTTCCCTACGTTTTTCTTCGGGAGAGACTGCAACTTTCAATGTGCTGGACTAGCGCGAGTATCAGGCAACCACCAATCCTATGATGATGGCATGCGCATGCGGCCGTCTGAAGTACAATTTTCGTAAATCGGTTCTGATATTGGTAAGGTAAACTCACTCGGTGTTCAAGCCTCGAAGTGAAGGCCAAAAAATATCCTCAGCGAAGGGCTGGGGAGGATCTGGGGATGAAACTTCGACGACGGGTAGTTGGTAGCAACCCGCGGCATTCAATTATGCGTAGACCATGGCATAGCAAAGACGTGCAACGAAAAAAGAAAAGCATCGAGGGAGTGATGGCAAGGGTCGGTGCCGTTAACATGTATCATGGCGGGTGGCGGGCGATGTAAAACATGTCCTGTGGAGGATTCGAACTTCCGGCTTCTCGGAGCCATTCCACCACAACGAGATGATTTAACCAACTAATCGAACAGGACGAACTCTACAAAGTGCTCCGTTTGCTGTCTCGTATTGCACTGAGGCAAATATAGATTCCTGTTACAAATGCCGAAGATCTAGAAGATGTGCAACTGGGGCCGGCTGTCAGAATTTGGACTTGGAGGGGTAGAATGCTGGGCTGAGCTCACGGATCTTCGAGGATTGACAGGATGAGGTGGTGAATAGCTAAATATTGGAGACGTTCTTAAATGGTAGATCCGTAAAGTGGTGCGATACATGAGGTTTTATAAGCCCAATAAGAAAATGGAAGCACTTGTTGAATCGGAGTACACGGAGAAATTGAAAATGTTGGCTGTAAATCAAACGGGAATAATTATTTCATGAAAATTTCGAAGTAAGGCACTGACAGAGAGACTTTTGCAATCGCTATGAAGAGTCTTATTGAACTTGAAGGTTTAACGGCAGTGTCAACGAATTGTGGTTGCGATGAACCAAGGACGGCTCTGGGGTGACCGATGCTATCGTCCCCAAGGTTGACAGGAGTCCCCTTACTGCCAAAAATAAGACGTAGATGTTGAACAAACTTTGAGGGGCTGTCCGGCGTGGATGGCCAGT
>JABAJT010009853.1:0-16870 GCA_018850275.1 Tephrocybe sp. 9174TJB
TACGGTTGGCGGATAGTCTGAAGCTCAATTGCATTTGGCACCATCACTTCGGCTACTTTCGGTCACTGCCGAATAGGCAGGCAAGTTGATCCCAGCCAGACAGACCTTCTATCCCATCGATATTTCAATGAATTTAAGACATGGAGGGCAATGTTTTAGCCTCTAGGGCTGTTTTTAAGAATTTTCCAGCCCGATAGCACCTCAGAAACAGCAGGGAATATAGAAAAAGAGTCTGGACGATGATTACGTAATCCTCAATAATTCATTGATGCGGTGATCTCCGGGTTGCTGAACACACCAAACAAGACTTGATAATTGCGAGAAATGGAATTTTATGAGACTGTGTAAATACACTTCATATTTTACTTGGCTAGTGCTGCGGAAACCAGAGTTTCCCGGTATTTTGCAGTAATTTACCTCAACTCAACCCTCTCTGCACTTGCTCTTTCTACTATTAGCAAAGTCTGAAGTTACCTTTGGTCATTTCAGCGACACGGAGATCACCGCATTTAGCAAGAACATACGAAATTTATTGACTACGAAATTTATTTACACAGTCTCATATTTCGTTCTTCCTTCGTTTGACTCTGTCGGAAAAAACAGGAACACTACACCATTTTATTCTGGGTCACTCTATCAGTAAGTACCAATAGGGGTAGGAGGCGGCGTCCGAGAAGCTCGAGGCCCCCTGTGTAATGGTGGAGTGTAATACTACTAACAGTATCTAAATTGTATCTCAGTCGGGTTAAGACGAATACACACTACCGACGTAATTATACTATTCTATTCAGGTGAGGGTGGGTGGGTAACGAAAACGATTGACGGACGATGAGGGGGATGGTGACGGTTCAAGTCAAAGAGTTCACCGTCACACTGTTAGTCACACACAAAATACCACCTACGTCAGTCGTGCCTCCTTCCATAACTGGCTATTTCGTTCTTCCTTCGTTTGACTCTGTCGGAAAAAACAGGAACACTACACCATTTTATTCTGGGTCACTCTATCAGTAAGTACCAATAGGGGTAGGAGGCGGCGTCCGAGAAGCTCGAGGCCCCAATTGACAGCAGAGCCGCCTCTAGAACCCGGACCGTTAAGGAAGGCGAAGTGGAATCTTGACAGAGGAAGGTATATAACAAAACCGTAGTAGGATGCACATGTATCAAGGAATAGGAATTTGAACCGTAATATAAGGAGAATGTCCAACAAACAGAGAAGGAGATTGAAGGCAAAGTTCCGCAGAAGAGAACGGCACATCAGAGTCTTGGGTGCGAATTGGGAGGACGGTATTCGATGTAACGAGGTCCGAGGATCTCCAAAGAGCGCCAATAACGCATGAAAACATCTGATTTCCATCTCCCCAAAGCTTTCACAACATGTGGGGGGATACCTATGAGAAGAAGTTCTGTCGTGCCACCGATTCGAAAACAGTGACCGCTCACTCGTGGGAGACCCGCCTGAGCCAGAATGGAATTGATACGGCACAAGAAGGCGCGAGACGTTAGGATTGAACGCGTCCCATTAGGGAGAAGGTAGGAAGCAATATGATCGTTCTCCATCGGATTTGAAGCGCGATGATGAGCCTTCAGAGCCGCAATGGGATCGTAGTCGACTTCCTGGCGAGCAACGACGACATCTTCACCCCGAGCACCACCACACTTCGTGTGAGGGAGATGAAGCATGCGAGAACCGTATGGGGTAGGGTCACCCAGGTGGTTCCATGTTGGGAAATGTTCGGATTTGAAATTGGAAGCGGCGTGTGGAAGGATTTCACCCAGACGAAGCTGAGCCCAGAATGAAGTCGTGGCGATAGACCAAACACAGATATCTTTGCCATTGGAGAAGTCCAGCCCGTCGCGAAGCTTCTGAAGGATAGCCGTAGTAATAGGTGGACGCTGAGGCTGCCAAGAACCGGCCAGTCGAGCACGTTCCGCCCCTTTCAGTGCATAAGTGAGCCGATCGCCCCTGTTCCACGGTAACTTATGACGGATATGCCAAGCTCGGATTCCAGCGAGCTTTGAACCGATTGTGCGGCCCGCGTAACAACCAGCCATAGAAGAAACGAAGGAACAGAGGGTTTCCTCCGAAGCTGGAAAGATAAGAGCGCGAGGTATGCCTTGACCAATACAGAAACGGGTGTATTCGACGACATGAGCATTGTAACGCGTCAAAGTCGAGCTGTCCCAGGCATTATAGATAAGGTCGTCGACTTCTGAAGAAGCGCTTGGTGTTAAATGGGCGATGGTGGGGCCAAGACTGCCATCCACGTCGCAAATGGGATGATCTTCTGGGATCGAGATGTCGTCGAAGGCCAAACCGGTACCACGCGCATGAGCTGATGAACGCGGAGAATGAGAGGAGCCCCCAGGGCGAGAAGAAAAGAGGCCAGCTCGGGTGGAATGAGATCGTCGAAAGGAACGAGTTGGCGCCATAACTAGTAGATGAGAGGAAGGAAAAGGACAATCTGAACGTCAGCCTCCCCACACCAACCTAAAGAAGTCAACACGCCCAAACAGTAGAAATCACACGAGAGCGAGACCCAGCTGCCAATGAATCGTTGTTATTGAACAAGGGATGTATGGTAGAAAATACATGTTGTAGTGCAAGAGAATGAACGGAGGTATCACAGTACAGGAGAGGAGGTAACACTAGGGAGGTAGCGCATGGAAGGCTATCAAATTACACGAATGTTAGGTATACAAATAGTCGGAAAGGATGAGACGACAAGGTGACGCAAACTTAAGGAGACGCTGGTAGCGCGTGAAACGAAACGGAAGGAGAGACAAAGGGGGAAAGATAGGACGGAATGCTAATATAAGAGTGAGAAATGGCCACCGTATGGAAATGGGTGCATACCTAGGTGGATGAGCCAAAAGCTGAGAGCGGGGAGGGAAGAGACCCCTGGAAGGCGCATCGGCTGAGTTGTCATGAGTGGAAATCCAATCCACCGACAACCAGATGGACCGCGTCTGGAAAGCGTCGACAATCTGACGAAGGATGAAATTTTGCTCGGAATTTCGTGACCGACCGGCAGCAAGTGCGCCCACAACGCCCATGTTGTCCAATCGAAGGCGAACATGACACGAACCGAATCCGGCCGCCACCAACGTGCGAACTGCCAGATCGACCGCCACCATCTCCGCCCAACCAATGTCCCGACCCGACCCCCGCCAGCCAGGCTTCAGCGCCCAAGCTAGCCATCGACCGTTGAGTACAAGCCCAATGCCCCAAGACGTCGAAGCATCCACGTGGAGCACGTCCGGCAAAGGGGGTGGGGGCGCAATGATTGGAGAACCCACGAAACTCTGGGAGAGAGACGACTCCCACCAGGCGATATCAGCAAGAGCCGCCTGGGAAGGCCGGTGACGAAGCCAAGGACGAGAATCGGGGGGAAAACCGGCGCGGAAAGCATACAGGGATGGAAGATGGGAACGTCCAGCTGGCAACACCAAACAAACATGGTTAAGAGTCCCAATGAGGGCCTCAGCCTCCTTGAGGGAGATGAATGCGCCGCGCCTCCACACTGCTAACCGGGAGAGGTACTTGTCCTTCTTTGCCTGGGGGAGCTCGACAGTACGACGATCAATCGACCACAGGAAGCCAATGTAAGTGAAGGAAGTCGAGAAAGGATGGTGTTTGTTCGGAGCCCATGGCCAGCCGAGATCGCGGGCGACGTGCCACACGAGCGACTCGTCATAAGAGAAACCTCCTTGGGTCCGGGGGTAACGGAAGAAAATGAAATCGTCCACCCATTTGAGGACATCGTCAACACCTGCAAACTTGAAGATGGAGACGGCAGCGTCCGCCACTCGCCCGAAGACCCCAGGAGCCGCAGATATGCCAAAGTTGAGCCTAAAGTCCAGGTGAACGTGATCGTCAATGCGAACCGCCGTAAGCGGCCAGGCGGAGGGAGCCGTGGGTATGTTGCGAAACGCAGAGTCGACGTCAAACACCGCCACCTCAGTGCCCACCGGAGCTGAAGCCACGAGGAGGAAGCACGCGGAAAATGTCCCCCAGTCGCAAGTGAACTGGGAAGCGTCGATACCAGAGTTGATAGAAGAAATGGAAGGGTCATTGCGAGGAAAAGAATGGTCGACCGTAATCCGTCGTTTACCGCCAGCACTCGAGATAACATTCAATGGGGCCGTACGGACGTGACCGAAGAGGGTAGAGAAGAGGGAAAGGGGGAAACCGGGTGAGATGCGACCTAGCGCCAGTTCATTGGAATACTTAGAGATAATGAAATTGTAATCGTCTGAGGAGGAAAGATGATTAGGAGGAGAGAAAGTGGAATCCAGCGAGAAGTTTTCAAGTCCAACGGAGAAACCGGAGCAAATGCCTTTCGGAACATCTGCGAATTCGTCTGAACAGCCCGCCAAGGACAACCAATGCGACCAGCGATTGGCGCGTAGTGGAGACGAAATGGGAAAGAGTTCAGTTAGGCGTGCAAGCCTGAGCTCCGTGGTCGGCGGATCCACAGAGAGAGCAGAGGTGGCCGTAACGACAGCCAGTCTTCCGGCAGTTGTTCTTACCGTTAAACCCAATGCACACAGAGGCGTTTGTGGGAGTGCGCCAGATGCCATCTGCGCCTTGGTGGAGGAAGGTGGGACGAGGGCAGGCCTTATAGTGATGATCGCGGGATGCACAGAGCCAGCACTTGATGGGAGTGTCCTGCGCGGCGGCTGGTGGGTTACGAGTGTTGGCCGCGGGAGCAGGGTTGGCACGAAAGGAATTTTTTGAAGCCTGCGGAAGAGGACGGGGAACCGCCTTCGGTGCAGGAGCAGCGTCGAGCAGAGCCTGTACCCGATCCCTACAACCGGCGTACCAATCCCGATGATGAACAGAAAGATCGAAGAGAGGAGAACCGGCCAAGTAGGCCTGGCGCACTGTTCTGTCGTAGTCCTGAATGAACGCTGCTTCCCGATCGGCTCCAGGGCGGTTGCGTAACCTGGACCAATGAGCGTTGAAAGCAAAGGCCACCATCCTTTCCATGGTACGAGCACGGCGACCAGAGGGATCAAGGATGCGCAAGTCCGTGAAGAGAGCCTCACCTAAGAGCTCAGTTGCCCTACACCAATTGCCAAAGGGAAGGTGTTGTTCGCGCTCAGGGTTGATGCGAACCCGCTCTTTCTGACGATAATCATCCTCCTTTGTGACGGTGGTGTCCGATCGAGAGTACACATCATAAACGGCGTCCTTACAAGCTGTGGGGGTGACCGCGTCGAGCGGGATGTAATCCAGCATCCCGTTCGCGAGAATGGTCCCCACCTTGCGCGGAAGAATTCGAAGATCCGCAGGTAGCTGGCCGCGTTTGTGAGGCTCCGCATAATCCATACACCCACGGTAAGCCAGGTTATCCCAATCGATGTCCTTCTCTTTGATGAACTTCAGGCAATGGTAATGGAAAGCGTATGCCTCATCGATCTCTCTTCAAGGAGATCTGGAGCGCCTGTTCTTGGTTGGATGAACCGGCGGGGAGAGAGGAGAATGAGCCCGACGCCGAAGATGGGGGCTCTCAGGCCGACGATGAGAACGATGAGAGCGTCTGTGTTTAGAACGGCGATCCCGAGGAGAAAGCAAAGGGAGGGAAGTTTGCCACGAGCTGGGCGACGAGGAGGAAGGGGAAGAAGGGGCTCTACGACGATGCTCCTTGTATCTATCACGGAGGAAGGAGCGAGAACAATCCCGCGGAGCCCCCCGACGGAGAGACTGGCGCTCGTAAGGGGAATCCCGGCGACGAGAGTGAGTGTACTGGGACCGACGCCTCGACGCCTGATCAGCCAGGTTGTGAGAACGATGGCTAGGGGCCTGATAGCGAGGAGGGTCCATCTGGCCGGGAGGATTAGGAGCGCGGCGAGAAGATTCATGATGACGGTGTGGTCGCGGAGATCTGCCGCGGTTCGGACTAGCAAGGGGAGGCATAGCAGACTGAGATAGAGTGGAAGCTTTCGAAATGGAAGAACGGCCGAGAGGGCTAGAAGGGAAGCTCAAGGGAGGGGAGGACGCCCTGCGAGGGGTGGGAGAAGGAGACTGCTGACTGAAATAGCGGGAGGGAGGGCTAGGCGAGAGGGGAGCCGACGGAATTCGAGACGAGCGAGAGCCCTTGTGAATGGGAGTGAAATCACTATTGGAAGAGACAGAGCTTGAATGAGAACCTGGAAAAAGGTCAGTGACATGGAGGAGATGAAGCGGAAGCCACAGCAGAAAAAGAGGGGCATAATGGGAGCCCAAGACCCGAAAGTGAGGGTCAAAACTCGAAAGTGGAACGAGCGAATTGCGAGAACCGACCCGGAAGAGTCGACTGAAGAAGAACCGGCTCGGAAGAGTCGTCTGAAGATGGAACATACCTAGAGTTGGAGCAGAAGAATCCTTGAAAACAGCAGGTTTAGGAGACCCAGCCGACGTATTAGGGTATCGCAAAGGTAGAATATCCGGTCAATGAGAAGAGGTTCGAGAGACCGGTGTAGCGGGCGAGGCTGGACTCTGGGGAGATCTCCTGCCAGATGAAACGGCATCAGGATTACCGAAGATGAACGCAGCTCCTCGTTGAGCTCTAAGTTGCGACGCATTGAACACGGCGCGTAAACCCAAAGGAGCGGGAGGGCGAGGAGATCGGATGGAATGCGCTTGGGCGTCGCGCATATACCCTTCGGCCACACCCAGAGTAATGAGTTCGGGGGTACCCTGACCACTACCCAAGGAAGAAGCAGGCTTGAGACGCTTAGGAGCGGGTGAATTTGGTGTCCTGTTGGAGGGTCGGCGTGAACCAATCGCCGGAGACTTGTCGTTACCAGGAGAAGGTCGAACGGGTGTGGAAACCGCCCCGCCAGGACCATCGCCGAGTTCCTCATCAGAATTACCTTCTGGTACCTCAGTAAGGGGAGAATCGCCTAGGAAGGCTGCGCTCATTGTGTAAGGGGTTTTCCTTACAGTGTAGCTTAGGATGTCGCACTACCTCGTAAACCAGCCAAATCCTTGGATTCTGATATACGTAGTAGGTTGACAAAAGCTGTCCTTATGTAAGCAGTGGGTGTGTGTGATATAGTTGGTAGATAAGATATGATATTCCCGTTACACGCCCCCCTTTTAGACCGATGTACGGTCTACATGACAAGATGACGAAATGGTACAAGCGTCCGTGGCTAAGGATGGTAAGAGTGACTGTCCGTGGTAAAGGTAAGGATGGGAATGTCCATAACAGTATATGGCTTTCCAAGTGATGTCCAAGATGAGAGGGTCCGATATTGACAGTAGAAGGCTAGTGTGGCACTAGCGAGAAAAATAGTCCGTAATGGGTCCAAGAAGACGGGTATATGACTCAGGCCGATGGAGGTGTGGATAGCGGTAATTGTGAGGATGCCATTTCGACATCTGGAGGTGGTTGATCGTCCGGTTTGGTGATGGTGACAAGGGGTGGCAGTAGTGTATCAAGGGTTAATGGGCTCGGCGCTGCGACGTTAGTCGCTGCGGGGTCGAGCATGACGGTAGCCATGCTCTCCGAGGTCCTAACGGGTTGAGATACAGGGTAGCGGCCATAATCTCGATCGACCAATTCGGCGGTCAGGATATCGGTCCCAATGGGAACCATACGGGGGTCGTCGTTAGGGTAGGTTAGCGATGAATGTTCGTTCTCAAATTGGAGAGCGATTCGGAAACGATCATCGTAAGTGGGTTCGCGCCACCCATCCCATAAGAATAATGGGGGTGGGACTCCAAAAGTTTGGAGTCGGTGCAGGCGCTCATCATCCACTGTGATGAGGGTATCAATGGATTGACGGTCAATGGTGAATTGCAGGTTTAAGTAGGATACCCTATACGGATAGGCATGGTCGATCCAGCTAGGGGGAATCCGATTGTGGAGAAGAACACGCAACGCGTCGTGTTCACTAAAGTTTGGGCGCGCATGGGGAGGTAGGAAGGGCCGATTGAGGGGTAGCGTATCTGCCATTGGCAGCTCTTGGAACGGGGTCGAAGGATGGTGTATATTATAGGCCTCGATAGCCTCGCGGTACTTGTGGGGTGAGGCTATGATGAAGGCTAGCCACTTGGTGACCACGGGGCGTGTTCCTTCAACACACAGAGCTCGGACTAGGGCAAACCCAAATAGGGTCCGTAAGTGGATGCGATATGCCTTGTCCATGGTCAAGCCATGGAATACGTGAGGGCTACCAGGTTTGCCATGTACGATGACGAAGGAGGCTAAACTCCCCAAATCAAAGGGTCGCGAGTAGTTAGGGGTGGCCAGTCTCGAAAGGGATATCGATCCGTCAGGGCGGTATGTGACCACTCCTCGCGGGGGATGCAGTCGTACGTTGTAACGGTCCACATCTCTGGCCAACAGTGGGTTCGCGAGGACAGGGTACTGCTGTTCATCAAGAACAGTGGTCATAGATAGGTCTCGTTGTGTAGGGTGCATCAAGCGGCTGATGCGGCGGAATTCTTCGAACAACCGGTAGGCTTCATAGCGAGTGGCTGCTGCGTTATGGCGATTGGTAACGTAGGCGTACAGCCGTTTGAGTTCCCATGGGCTGAGGGGAAAACCACGAGGGGCTTTCTTATAGACCTCGCTCGGCCGATTGGGTAGGTAGCGGGTGTTGCGATCTATCTCGAATGTCACGGCTCTCCTGGCTTGGTCCCCGAAGTAGATGGTGTTTGAAAAGCGTGAGTAGTAAAAATGAATGTCCAGTGCACTCGCGAGGACGGAATGGTCTCGTTCCGTCATTATGCCCTGGCGAGTAATAACTCCCAATGTGTCCGGAATGCGACCAATGACAGACAGCTCACGCTGCTCGAGCCACGAGTTGTCATTGGGGCGGGGGCGTTTATCTTCTTCTTCGATTTCCGATAACGCGGCCTCCAGGTCTGATGGTGGAGAATCTCGTCCTTCTTCGATTGGACGATCGTCTCTCGTTCGGACGATCGCACCATATGACTGAGGGGGAGCTGGAACATGTATGGGTTCCATGAACTGCATAGCTCCTGCACCTGCATTGGGGGGCACTCCAGCTACAAATTGAACAGTGGTGGTCACCACATCGTCCGTGGTAGGGCGTTTCTCTCGGGCTCTGCCTACGGGCTTCACGCGCGGCCCGGCGATCATCCTGTCCATTTTCGATTGGACGTCCTCTACTGGTGAATCAATTATACTCGATTCAGTGAGAGGAGCTGCCGATAACGTGTCCGATTTTGTGTGGGAGCGATACTCTGTGCTCCGTGCCTCATCGTCCGTGTACTTTGCTTTCTTCGCAGTGGTCGACGGTCCATCGTCCACTGGAGCTCGTCGTTTCTCTCGTGCTTCCAGTTGGGATACCAGAGTCCTCCGTTGCTTCTGGAGCACCTCGATATTGTCGATAAGTGCATTGATTACTGACAGCGCGACCGGATCGTCCAAGCACGCCGAGTTGGCCGGGATGGCCTGGCCAACACTATCCAGTCCTTGCAGTGCCCTCCTACGGTCTCCTGTAAGTTCGTCATTAGGCGAACGAGCTCGTGATTTTCCTTTGTATCGAGGTGGCGAATCTGCCGCTCTCCATCGGCGACGTGGGGATACCGACGCCGATCTCGACCTCCTCGATGGTGCCCTGTGAATCGGCGGTCTACGTTCTGGGGATCGGTGCATTCGCGACGCCGATCTTCCTCGTCGTGGGGGAGATACCGGTTTTCTCTGTCTTGACCGCGATCTCGGTCTGTAAGTATCGGATCTCTGACGAGATCCTCTTTCCTCTGCAGCGCGGGGGGGTAGCGGATCCGGTTGCTGTCGTCTTGTTGGTGCTGCTCGATCCTCGCTATCGACCTCCATTGCTGCAGTTGCATATGGGTGCGATGAGTACGGTGGTTGTGGTGGGCCTCCCCAGTGCATGTACGGTCCTTGTGCGAAGTACTGCTGGCCTGGTTGGGGCGGATAATATTGTTGCGCGTACGCTTGCGGTGGTGCCATCGGCGGTTGAAACTGGTGTTGCGGTGGGATATGGGATTGTGGTTGACCCGAATTGGGTCCAAACGATTGCGTCGGGTTCTGGTTTTGGGGGTGATTTTGCGTCACCGGTCCTCCTCCCCACTGAGAACCCTGGTAGGGGTTCTTTTGGTAGTTGGATTCTTGTTGATACGACATTTGAGTTCGGATACTGGTAGTTGTTGATGTTGTTGTTGTTTTCTTTTATCGATGGTATGTCCTTGTCAGTTTTTGGCTGACCAATGTGATCACACGGTGTGGTGATCACCTTCATTTTTGTTGCCGCTTCGCCAATTGTGACGGGCGCTTAACGCCCTGTAATTCTAAGTATCTGTCCATTGCCTGTAATTTATTTACCGTCTTCAATGTTTCCCATGTCGTGTCTCCTAATGACCATCGTACTTCGAACTCAAGTCCCATTTCTTTCGACCACCGATGGCCAAGCAAATCGTCGACGAACCATTCGCCTTCATCTGGTGCTCCAAAGTCGTATGGTCCCGGCGTTGCCCTGTTTGGGAATAGTGTATCATCGCTCGCATGATACGGTCGCAGTAATGACACATGAAATTTGGGTACAATACGTCGATCTTGTAACGCATCCGGTAATTCCAATACATAGTTGGATGTCTGTGGTTCAGCAGCGTGAACCTTGTAGGGCCCGATCCATTTAGGGCATAGCTTACTTGCTCTACCCTTCGGTAAGTTGAGATTCTTCGCGGACAAGTATACTAGGGATCCAGCACTAAGCTGTGGATCCTTCCGTCGCCGCTTGTTCGCATTTTTTGCCTGGAATACCCGAGCTTCAATAATAGCATCGTGAGCCGCTGCAATATTTTCCAATGCCTGTTGTGCAAATTCTTTTACTCCTCGGGCCACATTATCTCCGCTTCGTATTTCGCGAAGCATAGATGGCATGTATCCCGTGTTCAGTTCAAATGGTGCATACCCGGTTGTGTCCGATATACTGGCATTAATCGCAAATTCCGTGAGCGGAATTTTGTCCACCCAGTCTCCTTGGTCAGGGCGAATAACTGTGCGCAAAATCTGCGCTATACTCCGATTTACCCGCTCGGTTTGTCCGTCCGTTTGCGGGTGGAACGATGTAGACATCAGCAATTGGGCTCCCATTATATCGTGTAACTGTCTCCACCACTTGGAGGTGAATTTGGCATCTCGATCACTCACAATAGATGATGGAAGTCCGTGTAAGCGTACGATATCTCGTAGGTAGATCCAAGACAAATCTGATGCTTTCAAGGTGGTTGTAACGGGGATCAAATGCACCATACTGGTCATCCGACATATAACCACCCATAAGTAGTTAAATCCTTTCGATTCCGGGAATGGGCCAATGAAGTCCATTCCAATAGAATCCCATGGTTTCGTTGGTATCGGTAATGAGTGTAAGCGCCCATAGGGTAATTTGTTTGATGTTTTCGCTCGCTGGCAGTTCTGGCACGAGTCACAGAACTTGCGAATGTCGGTATACATGCGTGGCCACCAATACCACCGTCTCACGTAGTCTAGAGTTCGCTGAGTACCAAAATGCCCTACAATGGCATGGCTTTGGTCGATGATCCTCGTTAGTAGATCCCTATCGTGGGGCACACATAGAACTTCTGTGCCTCGCTGATTGGTGGTCCAAACACGTTCGTCTTTAACCACGAACGTAGGGTGATCGTCGGGATTTGTAATAATCTCTTTCAACAGTTTGTCTGAGGTGCTAACTTGCTTCACGCGGTCGGTGAAGCTAGTGTCATTGATCTCAGTGGGTTCAGGGAATGGAACTGAATCCTTTAGCGCGTCTTCGAGTATCATATCCTCGTCTAAGTCAGGGGTGGTGGACAGAGAGGGTGCCGGTGGCGCTGGTTCGCTTTGCCTCTCTTTGCCACGTGCTGCTTCCCGCATGATTTCAGCTTGCACTTCTCGATCCTCCTTCCTATCCTGTAGCCGTTTACTCCTACGCAGCTGTTGCTCTTTCATAGCCCGTACTTCCACTGTATTCTCTGCAATCTCGTGATATCGTTGTGCGGGCAAGTCTTCTCCGGTAGGATCAATTCTCCGATCCGCTTGAACATAATCGTATACCTCATGAACTTCATGAGTTTGGTCGCTCTCGTAGTATCGTGACAAACAGTCCGCTACTTTGTTTAGTTCGCCTTTAATATAGGTAATATCGAACTGATACCGAGCCATATAATCAATCCATCGCCGCTGTCGTGGCGATAAAGTAGATTGTGTCTTGAAGAATTCCAACGCCTTGTGATCTGTGATCACATGAATTTTATATCCCATCAGTTTGTCTTCCCATTTCAGAAGAGCCTCGAGTATAGCCAGCGTTTCAAGTTCATGAACCGCATAATTTTGTTGGGCGTTCGTGAATTTTTTTGACATAAATCCTGCGGGACGACACGTTTGCCATGTAGGTCCTTGTCCGTACATTGCTCCAACTCCCGTTTTGGACGCGTCACAGATGAGCCATATAGGTTCATCATTCTTCGGAATGATGGGGCGGATTACTGGAGTGCGAGAGCATATAGCTTTGATCATATCAAAGCACCTTTGGTGGAGTGGTCTCCATAAAAATGGGGACCCATTCTGAGTCATAGCCATTAACGGGCCTGTATAAGATGATATATCAGGTAGAAAGTTACTGATATAATTAACTAATCCACAGAAGCGTTGGATATCATTGTAATTTCGCGGTGTACGCCATTCACGGATACGGTCTAATTTGTCCGTATCGGGGTGAATTCCCTTATCATCGATGATATGCCCTAAGCAATCCACAGTGTCGGCATATAGTTCACATTTTTTCCATTTCAAGTACAGTGAGTTGGATCGTAATCGCTCAAAGACGATTCTCAAGTGTTCCTCGTGTTCTTCAATAGTGTCCGAATAAATGAAAATATCGTCCAAGTATACATGCATAAAGCGTCCAATTACATCCCTAAATATGGATGTCATTAACCGTTGGAAAGTTGCCGGGGCATTGCAATCGCCTATCTGCATGATGTTACTGACAAATGTACCCATGATTGAGGCGAAGGCAGTCTTTGGCACATCAGTTTCGCGTATGCGAACCTGTTCATAGGCGTCCGTGAGATCAATCTTAGATCGATACTTCGCTCTGGCTACGTCTTCCCGTATCTGCTCCTGATCTGGTAACGGGGTGACGTCCTTAATTGTATTATCATTCCGCTGGCGAGCATCCAATGCCGTTCTTAACGATCCATCCTTCTTGGGTATACACAGCAAGGGAGCGGCCTGGTAAGTCGTGGCCGGCTCCCACCATTTTGCCTTAATGTACCGGTTGGTCTTGTCTCGTAACTGATCCTGGAGTGCATGTGGGCATCGCGGTAAGTGATACTTGTATTGTTTATTGTCGTCGATCAGATTGATCTCATGGTTAACCTCCCGCCAAGGTGGTAGTTCATCTTTTGTGCCGTTCACAATATCTGCGAACTCATCCTGCCATTGCTGCCTCAGTCTAGGTATATCGTCTTCGCTGAGGTCTTCTTCCTTTCCTTTTCCTTTAAACTTCACAGGTATCGAGCGATCACGGGTATATGATGGCTTCATTGGTCGGGGTGCATCGCGATCGCGCACTGCTCTTATTCTTGGTTCGCTCGTATCACCGCTCTCCAGCCTGTGCGGTGGTGGCGTATAGCTTCGGTGAGTCTTAATAGACCAGCCATCGAAGCTGATTTCAGACGGTTCTGAAATTTCCTCCGGTTTCGCATTACGATAATGTGCTCCCTCGCTATAGTCACCTCGGTGATTGCATGATGCAGCTATCACGCTATTCCATTCATCTGGCATCCGTGGATCGTACGCCCATTGAATTTCTGGGGGCCTTACTGGACGATCCCAAAATGACCGATCCGATATATGAGTACCCATATCTGCCTCTTGCCGGTGCCATTCCTCTTCCTGGTCTGTAATCATGTCTTCGACTTTCACTTTCGAAGACGTTGGTTGACATTCTTGCTGACGCAGTTGGTACTCATGTCCAACTTTCTGTTTATTGCGTTTCTTCATCGGTGGTTCATTTTTCTGAACCGTTGGTTTCTCTCGTGGTTCAGTAATTTGAACCTTTTGTTTCTTCGATTGCATTTTCTTTGGCGTTTTTTCTGGGAGTACTCCAGGCACTTCCCCCGTCTCCAGAGTACTACGATACTCTTCTTCACTCATCAAGATGGATGGGCAGTCGGTTGGTAAGGCGGCCTGCACCTTCAACTCCTCTGGCTCGTCCTCTACAAATGGCTTCCGTTCTTTCAGTCAGGGCTTCACCAAGCCCTTCTTTTCCGTGGTGCGTTGACGCCGAAGCCTCCCATCGGTATCATTTAGCACTGCCCGCTGAGCATGTAGTATTTGGCCGTTTACAACAACTGTATTGTTCTTGAAGTCCAAGACCACGTTGTTTCGCCGCATAAATGGTGTGCCGATGATCATATCATAACGATCAAAATTCGCTACATCCACATACTCAGTCGATGCATGATTGCCAATGTTAATGTCGACCATTGCGCCGAACATTACTTTCGCTCGGCTCCCAACGGTTCCCAACTGTAGGATCAGAGGCTCGTCCAACTCGTGCACTGCTACATCATGTACCCCTAGGAATGAAGGAGTCATTCCCGTAGTCGTGCTACCCGAATCCCATAAGGTCCACGCCTCGTTTCCATTCACATTTACAAACGTGACAAGACATTCCTTCTCTTCAGGCTTCAGCTTGGGGCGCTGAAGCTTCCGTGGCTTCTTCTTTAGTTGGATCTGACGCATGCGGACGCCACCATCCACTTGGCCTTGATCGTCCTGTGGGCTAACTTCAGTCATTGCGCTGAAGTACATCTCCTGGTCCCCGTCTGTTATGGCCATTAACTTCTCGTCCTCACTATCACGCGCGTAATAGGCATTCTCATACACATCCACCGCTACGTACTCTGTGCTGGCGTCGGATTGTTCCTGATCAGACTCAACAGGTTGATCATCTTCCTCCTCCGGTTGCTCCTCATCGTCCGCTTCGTCTCCTCCATCTTCACTATTGGACGATGGTTCTCCCGGTATGGCTGTCCGCGCTGCACGCAGTTGTGCTCGAGGTCCTCCTGTAGCTGGCCCCATAGGACACTGACTAGCGTAATGTCCTGGTTTGTGACAGCGGAAACAGGTGTTTGCCTGCTTATCCGCATTCATGGCTGCTGGTGGGGTTGGTCTGTTCTGACCACGATCGTCGCGTCGTCGATCTAGTTGAGGGTTCTCTCTCGCTTTGGTGCGTCTGAATGGTATGTAGGGTTTACGGTATCCCTTGGGTAATGATTTCACTACCACACGCGGATCTTTATTATCGGCCATCTCGGACTTCTTTGCAATGAACGAAGTCACTATTTTGTTGGCTTGGGTTTCTACTCGGCGATGTCCCTGATTCAGGCCTGGCGGCTTAGACTGCTGCGCCCGGCGTTCGTAGTATTGAGAGGTCTTCAGCGCTGACTCATATGCGATAGCATAGGCTAGGAAGTCGTCCACTGAGTTGAGTTCGGGCGTCAGGCGGTCCTGCTCCAGTAGGTGTTTGCGCATAGCTGACGGTAATCCATCTAGGAACGCAACCAGTATTATACTGGATGAAGGTAGTACAGCCATGTTATGGCTGTGATCAATAAGGGTGTCATAGAACCCTTGTACTCCTAGGCGATCGTTATATCTGGTCGATCTAAACGCTTCTTGTGCGTCTTGCATAGTGGTGGCATTCACGAATCGATCGTACAGGCCAATAATTACATCCTTGAAGGTCCAATATTGCCTGGACCGGTGAATATGACGCACGTGGCGTTGGAACCATCGTTTGGCCTCTCCTCCCAGGAATTCTGACAATGCCAGAATGCGCTCGAAGTCCAGTTTCGGGCCACCATACATGCACGCCGACAGATGATCACATAGCTCCATCACCCACAATTCCATGTCAGTGAAGCTAGCTGAGCCCGTATATTGACCCACATGCTTTCCATCGGCTTTGCGTAATTTGACTCCATCAGGTAGTCTGATGGCCACTCCTAAGGCGTCGTCCACGATGGCTCCCAGCCGGTCATGCATAAGCATACGATAATTTCGGTGGGCTTCCGAAATTCCTGGTGATCGGTCGTTCATCTGAATCACCGGAGGCATTGAATACATTCTAGGTGATTGGCGATCCATATGTGGGGGAATATCTCGCTCTTGAGATACTAAGCGTTGTGATGGTTCACTCGTCCGGTGTCTTGTGGTGTCTCCGCGTGCTGCTTGGTGTGCCTCTGCTGCTCGCAGAGTCAATAAGTCCAAGTACCGCTGCCGTAGGACGTCCTTTGGCGATACCCCATGTTCTCCGCCAAACTCTATGGCTTGGTCATCAATTAAGGTCGACCGTGCCGTACGTAGTTCCTCGTTTCGAATGCGTTGGAGATTTACTCGTTCGTTGAGCTTCTCTGCCATGGGAACGCGGCCACCGGATCGCAACACTGATGGTGCAGATTCAGGAATGATAGTATCATTCCGTTTGAATTTCACTTGAGGCGCTGCTCCGGCAGGTTCAGTTTGTGTTGGTCCTGCTACTGGTGGGCCAGTGGTAGTTGTTTCAATGGCTGATAGGTCCGGGTGAGCCACGCCAGACGTATTACGCTGACGTTCTGATGCAGCCTGTCGAACAGCATAATCGGCCGTTGCCTCACTAGGTTGCTTCGGTCGGTGTAACCGACGTATTGCTTCGTTAACCAACGGAGTAGTAGGCACATAACTGTTCGTAGCTTCGAGCGGTGTCGAAGCACCTGTTTCTCCACGACTTTCTCTCAACGCACGTCGTTTACTATAGTAAGAAATCTCCTGATTCAGTAATCGAATGAACAAATTAATATATTCATCGCTATGGTGTGCTGGTAACGTCTGCCCTT
>JABAJT010009854.1:0-16778 GCA_018850275.1 Tephrocybe sp. 9174TJB
GACAGACCGTGCATTTAGGACCACCCAGAATGCATGGGCTAGAAGGCGCTTGCAAAGTAATTTTTGAACGAAGTAGCCTATTTCAATCTAGAACCTCCATATTTATGCAAAGTTTTACCGTGATAACCTCTAATTGGTGTGAGTTTCTGGAAAGGGATTACTCCGTCGGAAGCCTCCCGTGTCATAAGTGCTCATGTGGAAGATATGTTCTATATAAACTCGGATGCATTTCTAAAGATCTAAATAGTGAAGGATGGGATGGTATGAGAGTACTAAGTCCTTGTATTCTGTCTAGGAAAGTCCTGAATCCTCGAGAAAATTCGATCAGCAAATGTGAGGTTTGATATTGAACAAGCTAGGAGCTTGCGGAGAGCGAGTTCAATTGAATGCTTACTAAGCGAGTGACCAGAGTTCGGAAGTTTTCACACCGTCTCTCGGAACTCTCGTCATCTCGCAGTTTTTGCTCACGTTGGCGCTACGCGCGTTTATTTATCCTACTCCCTCATAATTTATTCTACCTGGCATCACTTACTTCAAAATGACGACGACACCCGCCGGCAAATCTGGAAAATCTACGGATACATTTGATAGGCGAGTAATCAGTCAGGGTCAGGCGTTAGGACAAGGTGACGTCGAGGCAGTGGCTGGTGGAGGGGACAATGAGGAAGGTGACGAGGAGAGAGGAGAAGGAGAAGAGGGCGACGGGGATGAGCCTGGAATCGGGTTAGAACAGACCTTCCAAGGAGAAGACGGAGAAGTATCCGCTACCGAGTTGCTAAAAATCCTTCAGGATATGTCTCCCAAGGCCTTCGGAAATATGCTGAAGGTCATGCCACCGCTCCTTGGGGGACTCATGAACACCAGTGCTGCGCCTCGCGAGTGCGAGATAGTCCCGGTCAGCGGTGACGCTGGAGTCGAAGATGAGAAGCAGGAACTGTTGTGGGTTACGGAGCTAGAGCCTCTTCCTACTGTCAGCAGGCGGTTTGAGGTGCCCAGATGCCTCGTCGACATTCTGCGTGGTAGAGATCATCTCCCCCTCACGTTGCTCACGACCGCCATGTTGGAGAAATTCATCACCGATCCGGGTTTCATCATCATGCGGAAGCAGTACGACTCTACTGGAAAATCGCGCACAGTCCTGGATCTGTCGAAGTACCCCCTCGAGACAGCTTTACCGCATGGCCAGTTCAACGAAGCCTGGGAGAACCTTCTTACGGCGTACGCTCGCGTCTGGCCCCCTTCCATTGTCGATAAGTGGCGCCGGCATCACAGCTACCTCATGAGTGTCCCCGATTGGGAGAAGAACTACGAGTCTACGCTTCTGTTTGATATTGAGGTGCGGCAGCAGTATATCCTCACTCGGAGGGCTTTCGACGGCCCCGACTACGCTCTTCGTCATGATCGGGTCAAGCTGGATGTAATGAGGAGGACTGCAGAGAAGATTGTGGAGGCTGCTAGGGTGGTTGTCGAGAAGAAGGGTGCTCCAAGTGCGCGATACGACCCGTATCCTCGCCCTTCCTTTCGTGCCGGCGGGGCTGGGACCTCTCGCACCCAGTCTTGCTTCATCTGTGGCGAGGACGGACACAAGGCTAGCGAATGCACAGCGTCGTCGGTTAGAGGACGCGCGCCCTACGCCGCTTGGAACGGTCAGTGCGTCGTCGTCGCGGGGACGAGCGATGCCATCTGTTACCAGTTCAACCTTGGAGGACGCCCGTGTCGCTGGGGCCCACGCTGTCATCACAAACACGTCTGCACAATCTGTGGCAGCACGGCCCACGGATGTCGCCCGAGGAGCTGCTAGATTCGCAGCTCGTCTGCGTGGTAGGAAGGGTGTCGCGTATGCGGCGCCTTCTGAGGTCGACTATCGCGCACATTTCGGCCCAACTCCTCCATCAGGAAACGACGCGCTGGACGTCGTCTGTACGCCTTACAACGTGGAGGCTTTCGAACATTATCTTTCTCATTACAATATTCATTCTCGGTATCCCAATCTGCTGGACAGTCTTCGTTACGGCTTCAAAATGGGGAACTTCCCTGACCTCACATCTCCTGTCACTCCTCCAAATCACACCACAGTCCCAGAGCACTTGGACTTTCTACATGATTACTGCATGTCAGAGGTCGAGCTCGGGCGCATGTCAGGACCTTTCACTTACGAGGGAATGTTGGCCTTCTTTGGCGGCCCTTTTCGAACATCTCCGTTTGGTGTGGTGGAGAAAGCTGGATCGCCGGGCAAGTTTCGTGCGGTTCAGGATCTATCATATTCTGGAGACGAGCCCTTTTCGGTGAATGATTTCATCAACAAGTATGATTTTCAGACATCGTGGGGTACCGCTGCGTCGGTGGCAGAGTTGGTAAGTCTTGCTTTCTCCTAATGTTGTGGTGCTTCGTTTTGCATTTGCGCTAGCAGCGTATGTTTTTTACTGGCATGCTGGCCAAGTGTTATTTTTGGCAAAGCTGCCTGATGTGTTGTTGCTATTGCTGGGGACGGCGTCCTTATGTTTTATTGTGAGCCATGGTGTGCTCTTTTCTTATGTTTCATTTATGATCATTGCATTTTTCGCGACATGATGCTCATGTATGGTGCTTGTAGATTGCTAGTGCTCCGCCTGGTGCCCGCGCTGGCTCGCTTGATATTGTGGCGGCTTTTCGGACTTGTCCAGTTTGGCCCCCTCATAAAAAATATTTCGCTGTTCGTGTCGGCGAGAGCTACTGGTGCGACCATTGCTGTTGTTTTGGATGCACGGCTTCTGGAGGTTGTCAGGGGCAGGTGGCAGATTGTGTTTTGGATATTCTGGAACGTAAGGGGTATGGGCCAAGTCGCAAGTGGGTCGACGATATTTTTCAGCTCTCGGTACCCATGGCAGGGGATGGGGTTTCGTCTCCTTTTGTCTATCCTTACGAGCTGCGGGATATTATGGCCGCTAGTGAAGATCTTGGCGTCCCTTGGCACCCTGACAAGGTTCAGGAGTTTGGTTCGACGGTCGTGTATTTGGGTTTCCTCTGGGACTTGTCTTCGAAGTCAGTGCGGTTGACGGAGGAGAAGCGGCTGAAATTCAAGGATAAGGTGGACAGTTTTCTCCTCCGGTTTTCCTCTGCTAGGGCGCCGTGCAAGGACGTTATGAGTCTCCATGGCACTCTGTCGCACATTACCTTCGTCTACCCAGAAGGGCGGTCAAGGTTACCAAGTATTTCTACCTTTATTGCTTCGTATGGTGATCGGTTTCATGCACCTCGCTTCCCTCCACACTCGGTGTTGACAAGCCTTCGGTGGTGGTCGTCAGTGTTATCGGAGCCATCTCTCCCTCGCACTCTTCGTGTTCGGGGACTACCTCTTGACCTTGGTGTGTGGGTAGACGCATCAACGTCGTGGGGGGTTGGTATTGTTATTGGCGACAAATGGGCTGCATGGCGTCTCTTGGATGGCTGGAATGCCAATGCTGGTTATGACATTGGTTGGGCTGAGGGCGTCGCGGTGGAGCTTGTGATCTCTTACCTGGCCAGCATGGACTTGTCCGATGTTGAGGTTCTCATTCGCGGAGACAATCGTGGTGTTATTGGTGCATATTCTAAGGGGAGGGGGCGAAATTTTCAGGTACTTTGAATGGCTCTCATGTTTGGTGCCTTTTTGACGTACTATTGCCAGGTCAATCTATCTATTCAGCGGGCCGAGGCCGTTGCTCGTGCAAAAAATCTCTGTTACACACTGGACTACGTCCCGTCTGCGTCCAACCTAGCAGATCCCATCTCCCGTGGCGTTTTGGGTCCGCCTGAGTTGCATCTACCGTTATCATTCGCTGCTCCGGCTGAGCTCTCGACCTTCCTTGCCCATGTCACACCGTAGCAATGTGCTCCGGGTTGCGCTAGCTCGTGCTCGCGCTGCTTCAGTAGTTTCTCGTGTCAGTTCCTCTAGCGGCAGGGGAAATGGTCGAGGGCCACAGGCTGCTAGATGCAAAAACAGAATTACGCGTTCGAAAAGCCGCAAGGTTGTTTCTCCTGCCCCCCCTTCTCAGTCTTTATCATCATCTTTCCTTCGGCCTAAAGTTGCAGCCGTTGATCGTCTACACTCTTGGGTCACACCACACACCTTCTCCTTTGTTTCCGAATTATCACGTTCATATCCCTCCACACTCATTTCAAAATTGTTTGTCACCATGCTCAACTCAATTGCACCCGACACGCGTGAAGGCTATGGCGCCGGCCTCCTGCGCTTTCATGAGTTTTGCGATCAGGCCAGTGTCTCAGAGGCGTCTCGAATGCCTGCATCAGCAGCTCTTTTGGCCACCTTCGTCGCTTCCTGGTCCGGTCGCGTCGCTCGAACAACTGTAGACACCTGGTTGGCTGGTCTGCGTTTTTGGCATATCTTTCATGGCGCTCAGTGGGAGGGGGACTCTCTCTTGCTGAAGACCGTGAAGAAGGGTGTTACTAAAATGGTCCCAGAGTCTTCTCGGCGCCCACAACGTCCGCCTGTTACGCTTGATCACATGAACGTCCTGTTCAGCGGCTTGGACATGTCAAATTCATTCGATTCTGCGGTGTGGGCTGTCGCAGCGACTGCCTTCTGGTCATGTTGTCGGTTGGGAGAGTTGGTGGTTCCCTCAGCTTCAAAGTTTGATCCCCGGTACCATGTTGCTCGGTCAGCTGGTGTTCGCTTTGTTCAGCCCACCGGCGGCGCTGAGTATTTTAGTTTTCACATACCCTGGTCCAAAACTACTGGTTTTTCGGGCGCTGATATTGTGGGTACTGACAACGGCGAGGTTGTTAGTCCGACGTTGGCAGTGTTGCATCACCTGAAGACAAACGCTAGTGTTCCGGCACACGCTCCTCTCTTTGCATTTGAAACGGCCGATGGAGGGTGGGCTGCCATGACGCGTGCAGGATTTCTGGATAGGTGCAATGGTGTTTGGCGTGCAGCGGGTTTGGTTCAGCTTACGGGGCATTGTTTTCGGATTGGTGGTGCGACAGAGCATTTGCTTCGTGGAACACCTCCAGAGGTGGTCCAGACACTTGGGCGTTGGAAGTCCCAGGCCTTTCTTGAGTATTGGAGGAAGGTGGAGTCAATTCTGCCTCTGTTTTTGTCGGGTACATTATTGGCTTCTCGGTTGACCTTAATGCGGTCTTCGATGGAGTCTTTCCGTAGGAGACACAAGCTGCCTAAATAGTGTGAATCTATGTTGTTTATCGCCTTTTTGGTGGGTGAGTCGTTGAGCCACATACCAATGTCGAACTCTACGACTGTTGTTCGGCGAGTGGGCTAGTCTTTTCATCCTTCCATTGGCTTCAGACTCAACGCTCGAGGTTGTTCTCATTAAGTTTATTACAAGTGAGAGAACAATCCCTCACCCACCACTATTAAGTATATCCCTTTGACTCAAACAAGTAATAGGAAGCTTGATATTGAACAAGCTAGGAGCTTGCGGAGAGCGAGTTCAATTGAATGCTTACTAAGCGAGTGACCAGAGTTCGGAAGTTTTCACACCGTCTCTCTGAACTCTCGTCATCTCGCAGTTTTTGCTCACCCACCCGCCACCCTTCGTTGTTTTGTTTCCTTGTGTTGTCACTTTTTAGCGTTGGGGCTAGTCTTTTCATCCTTCCATTGGCTTCAGACTCAACGCTCGAGGTTGTTCTCATTAAGTTTATTACAAGTGAGAGAACAATCCCTCACCCACCACTATTAAGTATATCCCTTTGACTCAAACAAGTAATAGGAAGCAGGAAGTGATGGGTGATACAATGACGAGTATTGATACATTGTACAAAGTCGAAAGCGAGTAAATAAGTTAATATGCATGGGTGCTTGGTTTGATTGAATAAGTTAAGATGTGGGTAGGAGGATTTGTTCCAGGCTTCCAGCTTAATCGATGTTTCGTCCGCATTGGAGTAGCACTGCAGCGATGATGATACTCTCTAGGAGCTTCTGTTGAAGTGCATCTGAGGTGATCTGGATAGCAATGGAGTTCTGCGTCCTGCAAACATTGGCAAGGAAAGTGCGAGCAAAATCTCCAGCGTGGAGCTAAAGAAAGCTGGATAAGCTGATATTCCTAAAGAGGATCAAAGGAGGCGCGTACATTGATTGATTGATTGTGTGGCGCCCAAATGTACTTGGTACCACGAACTTCCATTGAACGGGCACTAAGTAGAAGCGGAGTACAGTCAGCTAGGGTGGCAATTGAATCATCATCAAGACATACCTGCGATCAGAGGTCAGCCTAAGCCAGCTGCGCACAGACTGTTTGGATAGTAGGCCGCGAATTTCAATCACAGGGGACGACTTCCATTCGATCAGAGCGATAGCGCTATCGTGTGCGTTCTTTATAGCGGTATAACCTGGCATGTCGTGATCGGTTCTGATAGTAAAACATGTCCTCCCGTCGGGGCCAACAACTTTGGAATTGAGTAGGTGTGGCGTGAAGTTGGTGATGTGGTAAGTGACAAGCGTCGAAGAGTACGAGACGGTCGGGTAGGGAAGAGCGCCAAGTATAGATGGCACAGGCGCTTGCGGCCAAGGAGAGGACATCCCTTGACCGGCATCTGCCCATCCATCGTAAGGGTGGTTGTGATACATCCTTGCTTTCAGTGCTGACTTGTAAGATAGTTGAAAGAAAAGGTCCTGCGATGAAGGCCGAAGAGGTTAGGAGGCACAATGCGATGTTCTTCACCTCTCGAAGTTCTCGAGTTCATATAGAAATTCCCAAAGCAGTGCCGAGGGACTGCGAAATACAGGTACCAACTTCCGAGTCAATGACGTTCAATTAACCACTGCTGCCCCCTGGCGCATCTGCGGCAAAGCCCCAAAAGAGCTCTCACACCGGAGAGCTTCCAACTTGATCGCGTGCAGGAGAAAATTAGAGTGTTTGAAAGCGGGGCGATAGCGCCGGAAGAATCACATTCTACAATTCACTCGATGGGACGAAAGTAGAGAGGCATACGTGGGCTAGATGGTAGCAGGGCTGTGAGATCTGGGTGAAAGAGAGAGGGACTGAGGGACAAACCTCGATTAGGCGTTTCATGTTTCGTTTAGATGCCCGAAGTCTACAGGAATTTTGTGGAAGAGGGACGGCACTTCTTGATGAGACATGCCGACCCCCACTGACCCCCAGAAAATCAATTGACAAGAGACAGAAGGGGAACATGGGTCCGCGTATCACAGAACACTACACCAAACCGGGTCGCGACAGAGTAAGGACATGTTGCGCAATCTCCCTGACGAGTAAGTGACTATTAACCGGTTACTGGACAACCTCCATTTCACCCAATTCCAGGGATAGCCTGATTGCAAAACTCCTTGGCGGAATTTCTATACGAGAGCTTCGCTAATTCAGTTTCGAATGTGGCAAACCTGCTGATGCCAATTGCTACCCTATGGTCGAGGCGGTGTTGGGTTCAACGGACTAGAAAGCACTACCGACCCGGATCAAGTTCATCGCGTTGTAACCTCAGTTCAAACCCAAATAAGTGGCTACGCGCAAGTACAGCGTCGAAGTATTTGGGTATCTGTAGAGGATCGGGCCTGTGTAAGAGCTCAGTTCAAGGATGGCAAACTTTCAACTTTATCATCCATCATTCGCATCATATCAAAATTCGCACGGCTATTTTATCCTCAGGAGAGTTACCTTATGTGGCCCCGAGAAACACTTCAAACACTTCAAACCTCTTCAAACGCGAGCCTTGCGATTCAGTAGAGTCCATGCGCCCCAGACGTTCTATTTAAAGCTGATAAATGCCTGAGGCGATACACTGCATACATGTCTTAATTTTTTCGAATCGAAGTGATCACACGGATCAGTTGCAAGAACAAATGATTTCCGATACACAAAAAAAATTCGAATCAAGAATTATGAAAGGGATGCTGATATTGGGCTCAAGAATGTGTGGTACAGGATGCGACAAGAGAGTATGATACGTATACAGAATTCATGCAAAGCCGCTGATGCTCCGCAGGTCGCCAGGGCTCAACGATTTGTTATAATTCCAGTACTACATGGCATATCTGGCAATGGATATATAAGCATAGAGGCTCGAAAATACTAGTAAAGTCTACTTACTTCCTTGTCCACTCCCGCGCAGTGGCTTCATACCGAGACCGATCAGTCTTGTAGAGATGTGCGATATCGGGGACCAAAGGGTCATCGGGGTTCGGGTCGGTCAGCATTGAGCAGATCGAGAGCAAAACTGTACAGAGGCATCAAGATAAAATCAAGTATATGGAGCGTTAGATGTGATTTACCCTTCGAAATTGTCAACGCAGGAGACCATTGGTCCCTCAGAATATCCAAGCAGATGGAGCCGTTGGCGTTGATGTTGGGATGATAGATCTTGGTGGTGAAGCTAACCTTGGGAGGTTTGAAGGGGTAATCCGTGGGGAAGCTAATTGAGAGGAAGAAGACGCCACCCGCATACGGAGAGTCACCCTAGTAGGCCGGCGTCAGAATGATTCAGAACGGAACTGTTATGAGTCGACTCACCGGGCCCATGATCGTCGCCTGCCATTGGAACATGTTATCGCCAGTTGGTCCAGCGCTGCATGACGAGGGTGGATCGCGGCCGAGATCAATCAATTCCTGGAGACTACGATGAGCGCCCCAAGCCCCCACACAATAGAAAAAACATAGAACAAGCACAGAAACTGCTCGCATTTGATGTAATTCACTCACCTTGTTAATGCGTTTGAGAGCCATCAGCAACTACTGGTTTGAAAGGAGGAACTACAGAGTAGCGAAGCAATCGCACACGATCAGAGTGATTGTTGAGCGATTTAGAAGAGGTAAAAGAGCGATTCAAAGGCGATTAGGAAGATTTGACGATATGTCAGTGTATAGCGCTATTTTTGAGAAATAAACACGGCTTACAAGGTCTAAACGGTAAGGACGTCGAGAGACCTGGTGGTAGTGAGGGGATAAGCAGTGGTCAAGCTTTGTTTGGCCTCTGTTTTGTAAGCTGTGGCCACGCGAGCGTGATTTGTCAGCCGAACACTGCCTCTCCTTCTACAGCCTTCCTTCATGGAAGCAACCTTTTTCTTTCTGCCTTGACTATCGGATCACAATATTTTAGTACAAAGGTCGCTATTCTTCGCTATTCGACTAGAAATGACAAAGGCGTTTAAACATTTGATTCAACTTACAAGGCTTTCCTCTGTACATCAAGTAACTATTGTCTGCAAATGACTATATGTGGGTCCCATGAGATTTGTAGTCGCGAATTGATCCTGTCTTAGCCTTTCAGTCCAGAAATAAATGTCTGCCAAAGCAAAGATGCCATCTTCTCCGTCTTGAACATATGAATTTGAGTTGAAACATCTTACACGGTCAAGGACAAAGAAGATTTCATTCAGAAAAGAGAACAAGGCTCGCATATCCATCGGCAATTAGGTAGTCGAGAAACAAATACTGCACCAACCAGAAATGCATTGTGCAACTCCTTGTTGTCCACCAACAACCAACAACTTACCCACCATACTTATCATGATAGACCAACTTCCTTCAATAGACGTTTATGTATTGTTCGTCTCGATGACTACGGCGGATTTATCTTGATCATCCGACCGCCTTGAGTCTCACCGGATGCGGAAGCAATCCAATAGTACAAAGGCCATCCGAACTTCTCATGTGTACCAGAACGTATAGGCACCTTAACAGGGCCGGCCCCTGGCGTTCCAACAGATTTGAAGTACGGATCTAAACACCATACGCATCGTCAGCCTGCGAAGGAAATTTCAACGCTCAAAACTGACTAACCTTGTACTCACAGTAGAAGTCGTCACGCATGGTCGACCCCCTGTGCACGTTTCAGAGAAATCACAGATTCAATGTGGGAGGAAATATACAAAAAACTTCCTGTGATCGAAACCAAAAGCTCATCCCATCCTCATATCATACTCCCACAAGCTCTTCCTCATTGCCACTACGTAGTCAACCCAGTCCTCGTGCACAACATGATAATGCAGAGGAGCTGATGATGACCATGCAGAGCAGCAAAGCCTTAAGAAAAGTGTACGTACCAAAACGCCTATCCGGTCGCTTGACGGGGCAGGCCAGATAAAATCCAATAACCAGCAGCAGAAGGATCTAGGATGTGATCGCTAATCATTACTATCGCTCTCATCATCCTCTTCGTCGTCACTGACGATAAGAACTCCAGCGTGTTCATGCGACCCAGGCCACTTTTTGACAGCTAGTACCGGATTATCCGAATGGGCAAACAGCTGCGACTTGAGCTTCGGTGCCATCTGCACTGGGGCTTGTATTTGAGCGGGAGTCGAACTTTCCGACGCGGACCTGCAATCACAAACACAACATAAACACGATAATTACTCAGCTGTTCTGCAATAAGGGCGCAGGAACCCCTGGCACCCCACTTCGCCACGGAAGGGAAGGGGAGGGGAGGCACGCACCGGCTTTGTTCGCGCATGGCCGCTAAGATCGTTTCCCGCTCGTGCTTCGTTCGTGCGTTTGAAAGCTTGAGCATCAAGATCTTACTCTCAGCAATCTGTGCCTCCAGCCGTTTTTGCCTCTCGGCAAGCTCGAGCTTCACCGCCGCTGCAGGATCCAAATCCTGGGGGAGCAAAGGAGGCGCAGTTGCCTGAGTATGTGGCGCAGGAGTTCGTAACGCCGGTGTTGGTGCGGCCTTGAATGTTTCAATCGTTTCGGTGATAAAAGACGTGGCAAGATCATCCAAGGAGAAAGTTGGTGTTTGAGAGGAAGTAATAGAAGAAACAGGGACATTAGCTGGTGATTGTGAGTTAATGGGTAAGGGATCTGGCACTTCTGAAGGAGTGGTGGGACCAGAACTCTTTATTCTGCTCTTCTGACTTCGAAGCACCAAAGACCTCAGCCTCTCCATCGCCTGTTTACTGGTTTCCTGATTCTCGACTGCCGGTGACACGGGGTTTGATGCCGGGAGTTCCACACTGCCAACAGGAGGCTCAAGTGATGCAATTATACCCAACTCCTTCTTACTTCTCGCAATCCTCTCTTCGAGTTCTTTCTGACGAGCAAGAAGAGAGCGTTTTGCATAGCTAGGGCCCTTAGGCGCATTCTTCATTGCTCGAGGCTCAAGAGGCGGTGCACCAGATGCGGAAAGTGGTGGCGACGTGATAGCTGCAGGAGGTGATGGCGCGAGGCTGTCCAAAGGGGATTCGTGTGATGATAGTGATGCAGTCGTAGTGTGGGTGTCATCTAATGGCGCTGTGGGTTCTGAAGGCGCGTCGACATGGGAAGTAATGGAGTTGGGCAGTATGATGGAATCGAGAGTAACATCAGGAGCTAGCCTCATCGTTAAGGAAGGGGATAATGGGTTCTCGGCTTGAGTGTGGTTTTGCATGGAAAAGAAATCGAACGCAGAATTCTTGCTAGTAGATGGAGACTCAAGGTCCATGTCGACATCGACATCCATATCTTCGTAGGTCGGCGATTCGGGAGGATTCCATTTTGGTGGTGGCACAGCCTCGATGGATTGTGGGGGTGGGAGTGATGACTTGGATGATGCACTGAAGGCTGTGTAAACTTCTCGGATGGGAGGGGCGCTGATAATGGTTTCAAGACTCGGTTTCTCTGGCAGCTCGTGTTTAGGACGCCATTGGGCCTCTAGGGCAGATTGAGGTACCAGTGGGGCCCGAGGCAGGGATGGTAGTCGAACTGGAACAAACTGGCGGGGTGGTAAAGGGTGGGGGAGAGGTTGGGGTATGATGGGGTAGTACGGATATACAGCAGTGTTTTGCTCGACAGGGGAATGTGTGGTTGACTCCGAAGGTGGGACCAAGGGCAAGGATGGTGTGGGGGTTGTGGCCAGAGTCGGTGCCTTCGCTGCCTCAGTGTCAACTTCAAACGCCTGCTGCTGTTGAGGGACATTCAAAGGAGTTGCTGCAGCAGCTTTCTTGGCCAGTCGCTCCCGCTGAAGCCTTGCTTTCTTCTCCTTCTTGGTCTCCTTTTTCACGGGAACCTCAATTTCTTTCTCTCCTGCATCACCTTCAATCTCTCCCTCCTCGATCTCTCCTACTCCAGCACCAGCTCCTATACCGTCGACTCGATACCACCAGACTTTGATGAGGTCCTCTCTTGGCCGGCCTTTGAGGTGATGAGTCTTTACGCCAACTAGTTCTGCGCCAAGCCGAGGACTAGACCAAGCCCTCCTCGCCAGCTCGGCTGTTGCAAATTCTACTAATGCTTTCGCACCATGCGAGTCAATGCAGAGGAAAACTGGGTGAGCACCACAAGCGGACTTGCTCCAATTATTGACAAACTCCTGTGTCCGGTGCGACTTGGGCAATTGCTCCATGACGAGAGTACGTGCAGGGTTCGGAATGTAGGTTCCTTTAGATGTTGAGGTTGCTCCAGAGCCTCTCGAGGTGCCCGGTGGAATCACAAATAAGCCATGTTTGCTTGAAGGGTCATAATCTGGTTTCATTCCAATCGGCTGCACGGGCGATGGAGGAAGTGGGGGAATGGGAGCGGGTGGTGGAGCGGGTGGTGGTCCTGGCGCAGCCATTGGCTCAGCGATGGGATGGATATCGTGATCATAGCGTTTGGGTTTATTGGACCGAACAGGGAGATGCGAATGCCAAGTTTCAGGCTCGTGCCTCTCGGGTGTGGGAGTTTCAGCAGCCATAGCCATAGAGGCCACCCATGAGGAGGAGGAAGAAGCTATCTTGGGGTTATGTTGAGAGATGGCGTGGGCTGAGTAGGCATCCATGAGGTTGATAGGTTGACTAGCAGGCTCGCCAAATATGCCCCAGGATGATAACTGAGGAGCTGTCGCAAGCCCTGGTAAAAGATAACTTGTACCATTCATCCATGTCTGTGCTTGTCGAGAGGGCTGATTTCCTAATTCTTGAGCCAGACGCTCCATCTTTCGCCGTCGCTTCTTGGCCTTTTTACTCAAAGCCGCAGGAGACGTATGGTCCACAGAATCAAGCCTTTGCTGACTTGAACTCGCGATCGGCCCGCCATGTGTATCGTTGGCCACTCTTTTGCGTTTTGGTGCTTGCTTGCCTGTCACGAAATATTGGTGAGCTGACGACCAGCGGTAAGGCATTTTCTCACCCTCGTGTTTCAAATTGTGATAACTGCCTTTGAATACATCGTTTGAAGTCCCGTTGCGCGGCGGAAAGTTGTCGTCGCGTTGATTGGTTGTAGGTGATGAATTCGGATCGCCGACAAGCTCCTGGAGCACCTCGTCCTCAGAGTCATCAATGGCAATGGGAGAGAGCCTTGAGCCCGTCCCGGTGATCTTCATCTGGAGGGTGTATAGTCTCGTACCAGTGCTTCCGCTCAACTAGGGGCTGACAGAGGACTTTTTTCGACATCGAGCATGTTATTTGTTTGCCTAGTGGTATTGTGAAAAACAAAGTCCAACATGGCATCTCAACTTGGATCTGACTTGTTTCTTCAACCGTTCTCCCAGTCATTCGAGGATTTCAATTCATGAATCGTGAATATCATTTTAACTAAAATCTGCCTAGAAGTACAATCACGTATGATATTAGAGACAATTAATCATGATGACAACAGATCGGGGTGACTTTTGCCAATATTTAGCCACAGAACTCGATGCCAGGGCAGCCAATGGCGGTGCCATATTCTGAACAGTCTTACTTAGAACATAGAATAGAACGATCGGAATGTGCACTCACTGCCTCCATCAACACCGGCCACAGCCAGCAGCGCTTGGAATACGCCACCAAGTCCTTCACCGGCCAAAAGTCCGGCCTAGCAACACTCTGTTAACGGGGAACCTACCAGCTGTGCCATACGAGAAACACTTACAGCGACAGCAAACATATACATGTCAAAGCCAGCGGGGTTGCTCCTCGCCCAGAAGAAGTTGAAAGTAGTACCGAACACCATGGCAATTGAGTAGTAGACTTGGGGAACGACGAAGCCGAGTCCGACAGCGTTCCAGTTGGGGACGTAGTTCCAGTATTTCTTGGGGAGCAAGTAGTGCTTGACAACAAGGCAGACAATGCTGAAAATGCCGAGGCCAATGGCGGTGTAGCCAGATGAGGGGGGGATAGCTAATGACATCCAGTTCAGCGACTCCGCCTAGTATTTGCGAGACAAGTACGTACGAAGGGAAGGCGATGAGACAGCAACGGCAACAGCAGCCCAGGCAGTGACAGACGGTGCACTATATGTGCACGCACCAGTCTCAGGAGGATACCTTTTAGATGCATTAGATTGTGCTTTTTAAAAGGGAATAAAGTAGTGACATACAGAATGCAGGGCGTAGCCTTGGTGAACAAGATGAAGAGACCAACGGTGAGGAAGACGGAAACAACGGAGCCACACAACTGTGCAATAAACTGATTTTTGGGCTTAGCACGGAGGAGGTAACCCGTCTTCAAATCTCCTGTCATATCAGAGGCCTGTGCAGCAGATCCAGCAGCGATGACACCGGCAGTCAAGTTCAGCATCTGTGCAGGCTTTTCTTGGAGGTGCACGCCTTTACCAATACCACCGAAAATAAGTTGGGATGCTTTTGCGACGGTGGAGACCGGGTTGACATCAGTGTGACCGCTGGATTGGACGCCGATGAAGGAGAAAATAAAGCCGAGGATAAGTGCCAGCAGGGCTTCGCCAACATTCATGTGGAACTGGGTTGCAAGGATGGCGCAGGACATGACGGTGCTCAAGAAGAGGCCGATCGTCCACCAAGAGAAGGGGATGCGGTCTTCGACAGGCGTTTGATCTTCGTCTTCTTCATCGACTTCCCTCCTCTTAAACCAGGTTCGAACGTCGAGCGAATCTCTTTTAAAGGCTGAGAAGGCGGGGTGAATTTGAGTAGCTATTCGTGTCATAAATCTTAAGCTCACAAGCAAGGAGAGGAAGAACAGTGATCACAACGTCGGCGAAGGAGTACATCAACATCATGAGGACACCAGGCCAGAGCAACCAGTAACGGGGAGAGGGCCGTGTGAGATAGAATGTTGGGTCGTCGAACGAGATTGCTTGGTACGACATCAAGGGATATTCCTCGCTAATAGGAACACCAAACGCAAGGCCATTCTTGACCAGAGCAGGCGAGACTGAAAAAAAGGATCAAGTCGTGAAATAAAGGACGCAATCATGGCACGTACTGATTCCCCAAGCGAGGACAGAACCGCCGACTAATTGGACTAAGATTATCTGACGATCAAATAGCACCTGGCGAGCACTCACAGAAGCTCCAAGATGCGTTGGGTCCAGACAACATACCAGCTCCGAAGAAGGCTGGAGTGACTGAGAAACGAAGATATTCAGTCCCGACAATGCAATAGACATCAGTGACTGGATGCTCACATTCAATAAACCAACCATAGTTTTCCAGAGAAATGATACTGGTGAATCCCAAGCGATACAAGGTCCAACCGATGTGCCAGTCGTAAAGCTAGAGCGAAATATGAGAAAGTCTATTTGACAATATCCAAACATTACACTTACAATGCCAGGGGCGTAACCAGTCATGACCTTGTACACAAAAGTGACACAGAAGGTATACAGAAGGCCGAGTGCCTTCTTCTTGGCGGCGATTGCGCCAGCCTTGCCGCTATGCAAGGAACGTATCGTGTATGCCTATAAAATATGCATCATCAACTAAACGAGCTAGAGTGCTTCCGGAAAAGATGAAAGCCTTACAGTGGCCGCGGGTGTCGGGAATGTCAATTTTTGATGAACGATGTAGTATTTCCTCAACGGGATAACGAAGAACACGCCAAAAAATGCCGAACACACCGTGAGCGCGATCAACTTGCCAGTGTCTTGTTGTGGCAGCTCGGACATAAGGTGCAACCGATAAATAGCAGGTATCGCGCTGACAAACAGGATGCCCAACCCACCGGCCGCTAGAATGAAAGTAAGTTCACGATGGGATCATGAAATGATAGATTCAAATGAACGGACCCGTTGCAGCACTGTGTGAAGCCAAGATAAGCCATGGTGAACAAATGATGGTTGGTTATGCACCTCCGTACCTCTGAACAGTGCAATTCTCTTTCGGCCCGAATGGACCTCCCAAAAACCGACCCAAAATTCCCGACTCTGGGATAATCTTTGAAATGGCTTTGAGGATAGCAAAACCAAAGATGGCCCCGAAGAGTTGCGGGCCGAAGGTGAACCCGGTCTTTAATCCAAGATAGATGTTGGAAGCACCAACTGAAAAGCATGGTTAAGAGTCAGCAGGATGCTAGGAACCATGTGAATTTGACTCACCAAGAGCACCAAGAGCACAACCAACAAACACCGCTCTAAAATCTAGTTAGTGGAAGAAATGCGGAAAGTGATAAGTGTCAGAATCACCTGAAAGTGAGTTGGTGTGTTTCCTCTACATAGTCAGGACTGACGGGGAAAGGACGGGAGCTGAATAAATGAGTTAGTTGTACGTGTAAGGCGTAGAACAATCGACAAAACGCACACATCCGTCTCGAGGTAAACCTCAGCATCCTCTGACTGTTCCTCCTCCGACAAGGGAACCTTTTCGTTTAAATTGGTAGGGGAAGAAGAGCTCCCTTGGTAGGGCGTGGTCTCCACAGGCGCAGACATGCTTGGAACTCACTTGAGCAATCTCTTGTGGCGGAATGGATGCAAGTGGGTCTTTCTGGGAAAAGCGTCCTTTTGAGTGATTCCAGCTGCCAGGTACAAATGTACCACAAAGTCAATCGAAGATCCGGGTATGTTTCCTCGTGGGGGGAGAAGCAAAGAAGTGTGCTTCTATCCCGAACAACCATGTGGGTATCTGTCAGTTGAGCCGAAAACGGTCTATGGCACACCCATATATACATTCACTTCAGAAGGCGCCATTTGTATTGA
>JABAJT010009855.1:0-13372 GCA_018850275.1 Tephrocybe sp. 9174TJB
CCAGGTGCTCCCCAAGGCGCACCTCCTCCTCCAAGACTCCTCGGGCTTGCAGGGCCCCATCCACCCACTGACCCAAGAGACCCGGGGGCACCAATGTTATTGATACCAAGTCCAGTGCCAATGGGCATCGGTGCCGTTCCGCCGCGACGCCCAGTCGGTGCTTTGACGACTTCGTCACCATCCTCCACGAGGGCGGATGAACCGAGAGTTCCCTTCGGGCTTGGCGACCGAACGGGTGAGCTCGAACTTGAGCTACCCTCGCCATTATTGTTGGTGTTGCCAGAGGAGATGCTGGGACGTGCGATAGGTGCGATTATAGGGCGACTGATGGGTGGTGCGATGGGGCCAGGATCACCCGAGAGAATGGAACCACGGCGACCCGTTCCCGGCGCGAGTGAAAGGATAGCTGGTGTAGAAGGGGACGACGAGAGGGGTACAGGTAGCTTGGTTTTAGGAGGGGGCCCAATGGGCGACACAGGCATACCACGGTTACCGTTGAATGATGGATCGAACGGTTGTCCTGCACCGGGAGCGAAGTTACGAGGAAGAGCAGAGGGTGCGAGACCAGGTTGGACAGGATGTTGCTGCTGGAGAGGACCACTATACCCATAGCCCATGGGAACGAAGCCTTGCTGGACGCGTGGCGACATGGGGGGAGGAACCATGCCAGGATACATCATCTGAGACTGCATTTGGGGTAGATGGCTAGCCATTTGAGGAGTGATGGGTGTTTGTGGCTGCGACGACATCGGGCCACGAGGGGGCTGATGTTGAGGAGGTTGCTGTTGACGAGAAGATTGACCAACAATTGGTGCCGAAGAGGAAGGAGAGATGGGTGACACTTTGTTCTGAGTTTTCTTGGGTGTCGTGCCGTTCACAATGGGTGCTCCTGGAACGACGCGTTGTTGGCTGCTGGAAGAGGAAGAGCCCGAGGCGACAGCATTATTTCTTGCTCGCCCTGCCGCGTTCTTACCGCTGCCAGTAGGGGAGACAACATTGCGTTGCTGTTGCATGTTCAGTCGCTCACGGGCTTCCCGCTCAGCCTTCTCCTCGCGCTCTTTGGCAAGTTTCTTCTCCCTCTCTGCCTTCTCCGCCTGTTCTCTCTCAAGCTTCTCCTGGCGCGCCTTCTCCGCCTTTTCCTTCTCCACGCGTTCACGTTCAAGACGTTCTTCTCTCTCCTTTGCCAACCGCGCCTCCTTTTCCTCTTTCGCCTTTCTCTCCCTGTCTTCTCGTTCGCGCCTCTCTGCCTTGGCCTTTTCCTCTTTTTCACGCTTCTTGCGCTCTCGCTCAGCTTCACGTTCCTTCTCCTCTTGAATACGCTTCCGTTTTTCCTCTTCTTTCCTTGCACGCTCCTCCTCAGCAGCTTTCTTGGCAGCTTCCCGACGCGCTCGTTCCTCTTCCCGTTTCTTCCTATTTTCCTCCTCCAGAGAAGCCTGACGAGCTTTATGAGCAGCTTCCTCAGCAGCCTTCTCCGCAGCCTTTGCCGCCTTCTCCTCGTCCTTGGCAAGTTTCTGTTGTCTGGAAGGGCAAGTGTTAATAAAATACGCCGATCTATAACACTGGATATCAAGGCGTAACATACTTTCGCTTGTCCTTCTTCTTTTGGTTCTGCGTTTGTTTCTTTGCTTCGCGTTCTTTGGTCAACTTGTCTTCGTCCTCAAGTTCGCGAAGCAATTGCAGCTGCCGCTCCTGTGCAACCTTCTCACGATAGGCCTGCAGGACGCGCTGCTCGAACATGCGCGCAGCAAAGATGGAGAACATACGCTTGCCCTCTTCAGACTTCTGCTCCTCTGTCATCTGTGGGGCAGGAGGTCAAGGGAAATTGTATTCAAGAAGCAAAAAACCAACCTCCTCCTCCTCTTCATCTTCATCATCTTCCTCGTCCTCATCTTCCTCATCCTCCTCGTCATCTTCATCATCTTCATCATCCTCGTTATCGTCCTCATCCCCTCGTCGTCGTCGCATACCATCGTCGTCGTCGTCACTGTCCTCCTCCACATCCCCCGCAGCTTCTTCCTCACGTTGCATCCGCCGTTCCGCTAGCTGCTCCATCATCTCTAGGAATTTTTGCCCATCGTTCTTGAGGAGGTCGTCTGCCACTGTTAAAATATTGCCGGGGCCTGTAAAACATGAGTGGCATCAAAGAGAGTTATGCCGAGGCGCCTACCTGTCACCGTTAGACTATTCTTGATATTAAATAGTCCATCCGATGCTTTTGGCTCCACACCATTTGCCTGTTTCTGCACAGGCGGAGGAGGAGGAAGGGCAGGATTCGCTCGCCTCTGAGGTTTTACATCCCTTGGCTCTTCTTCCTCTTCTTCCTCCTCGCCGTCGTCCTCCTCATCTTCCTCATACTCCTCCTCGTCCTCTTCTTCCTCGTATTCTTCTTCGGCACCATCTTCGTCATCCTCAAACTCACTCTCTTTTGCATGTGGATGCACGTGCGGGTGCGGGTGCGGATGTGGATGGATATGCGGCGGTTGTACTGGTGGCGGAGGTGCGGTCTTGCGTCCATTGACTTGTTTGGCTTTCGCCCGCTGTGCTTGTGAGTTGTGTCCGACGACGGCGCCGTTCTTGTCGAGCTCGACGCTGCCTGGAAAGGGCCCAGGCCCAGGGGGCGGGGTGATGGTGCGACCAGAAGAGACGTAACGCTGCTGGTAGTTCGCGTACTGTTCTAGCTCCTCGTAATAAGCATCGTACAGTACCTCGAGCTCTTCCTCTATCGCGTTTCTACAATAGATAACGACGATTTAAATCGATATTGAAATGAAAGTTAATCAAGTGAAAGAAAACGGACCGTTTTCGGCCACAGACCGCACAGGAGCAGCTGTGTTTCTGCTGTTCCTTCATTTTCCGTAGTACCGCGTCCTTTTCGATCTTCACAAGGCTCCGTCGCTCCTCTTCACCCAGGCCCAACCAAAAATCCTTTATTCGTTCTCGTTCTTCGGTTGTGCTCGTGCTCCATATCTTGTTGGGCTTCATGTTGCTTGAGGCCGCCACTGCAGCACCTCCAGCTGGCGGCCTACCCTTCAGAGGTGCCGATGCCGTCGACGACGGAGGCGATGGATGATGATGAGGGTGTGCTGGCTGCTGACCCTGTTGCAGAGCGGGCTGCTTCATGGGTGCCTTTGACGCTGCACGAGCGCTCCTGGGTTGCTGCTGTTGAGCTGCTGCCTGAGGGACGTCTTCCATACGTTTTTTACCGATGGAAACAGAGCTTGGGGGTGGCTGTGGCGCCGTCGCTGGTCGAGTGGCAGGCATGGCAGACGGGAAACTGGAAAATCTTATGTAAGCCCACCAGAATTGTTTATATGCCAACGTTTCCGCCAAATATCAAAGGTTAGTAGCATTGTAGCACACTAGGTCGCTCCTCTTGGGGTTCAAAGAGTGCAAAGGATGCGGTCAAGGGAGAAAGTCGGTGGGTGTTCTGATTTTCCTCGCGGGCGTTCCATATGTGGCGCTAATTTCTTGTTTTGATCAGTGGGAAATTGAATACCGTCAACTTACGCATGTCGCCCTCATGTTCTTAGTACCCGTCAGCATGGCGATCCTCCTCTCATGTCAAATACTAGCTCTTCATGAGCATTGAGCAACACACTTCAGACACGCGCTTGGCTAATAGATTCCCTGATTCGCACAATCACAGCACGAGTTCTTTTGCGTCAGCAAGCTGTCCGACTATACTGCTTCTGGGAAGAAGACTGTTAAACGTGACACCTGTGCCCGAATTGATTCCCTATCTGCGTGTGTATGTAAAATATACATGATACAGCGAAGCTATAAAAATGCTCGCTCCCAAGCATGAGTTTTCGGTCTAATTCCCTCTTCCTGCCATATTCACCCATGCCCCCTTCTCCTACCAGTGAAAATGATGGAGCCAGTTCTCCTGACATAGATACCCAGGGTCTCGAGAAGCTGGGATACAAACAGGAACTGTCCCGTGTAGGTTGTATATCGCTACACATTGACGGTGCTCATACTCTACGGTACAGTCGCGAGGGTTATTTCATATATTATTCAGTAAGTTCAATAGTATTCGCAGTCACCATCCAGTTTGCCAAACTGACTTTTCCTGTTATCATCAGTGACAACGGGTAATCCACACTTCCCTTCGGCCTGTGTTCCTCGTCACCGCCCCGCTAACTCATGCTTATCTTCTAAATAAGCTATCATGGCAGTCCGTGAGTATCTTATCCTCGCGTGACTTGACACCCCATGATCTCTAATCTTCTCCTAACCCTTCCAGCATACGGCCTTGCCGCGCCAATCGCAACAAGTCTAATATGCGGTGGACCTGCCACTATCATCTGGGGGTATGTCCTGGGTCTGTTGTTACGGTTCTTGTATACTAACCTCTCCGACACTCAAAGCTACCTCCTAGTTTGCGCTCTCACCCAGCCACTCTCACTATCCTTAGGAGAGATCTGTTCCGTATACCCAACATCCGCCGGGGCTTATTACTGGACCTACCGCCTTGCCTCACCTAAATATCGTCTTATCTTGTCATATGTTAATGGGTGGCTTTATACCGTCGGAATCTGGACTATCAGCCTTTCCGTGACATTTGTGCGTATTGTCTATATCAGATCAATACTATTCGTTCCCGACCACGATGTCTATTTGATCTATGGCAGGGTACAGCCCAACTAATGGTAGCAGGGGCCGCGATATTCCATCCAGAGTGGGTCGCGACGCCATGGCAGACATGTAAGTCATCACCCTACCATGGACATACACAAAGGCTAAATTCTTGAAACTCTAGACCTTATCTTCGTCGCAGTAACCGCATTTTCGAGCTTCTTCATTATCTTTTTCAACAGGCTTCTTCCTGCGATAGATGTAAGCCGGGAGCAGTCCTGACCCGTTTGATTCGGTTTCTGATGTTTTGGTGCCGCGTATTCAGATCCTATCTGCAGTCTGGACTTCAATCGGCACTATCAGTACGTTGTTGCTCTATTGCCGATTCCACTTGCTCTTCTAATTTTGTCTTGTATCCACCTGCTCTCTCAACTCTGTCATATCTCCACCTGTTTTACTAATACCATCGTGTGATACTACTAGTCATCCTCGTTGCTCTATCGGTAAAAGCCGCTGCTGGGCGTAGATCAGCTGCTTTTGCTTTGGGACATTTTGACCCATCTCCGTCGGGATGGGCACCTGGTTGGGCTTTCTTCATTGGGTTGTTGCCTGTAAGATCATCTCCCTCATTCTCCGATTGATGACGACGACGCTAACGAGGTCGAAACAAACTTTCTAGGCTGGCAAGTCATGTATCCAGCCCGCGAAAACTCACACTAATAATGATTTCTTTTAGCTTATACCTACGCTGGGATCGGAACAGGTAACGACCACGCGATTCCTTCTCGTACAAACTCTGACAGATGACGTCGGTGGCCCACAGTGACCAGTATGGCTGAGGAAGTACGGCACCCAGCGACCCAGGTGCCCCAGGCAATGGTGTACTCTGTTCCCATTGGTACCATCATGGGGTTGATGTTCCTTCTCCCGATCGTCTTCACACTTCCCGATATTCCAACTTTGTTGGCTGGTACGTTCCGCCAGCCACTATCATCTGTGTTTGAGTTTGACAAGAGATATGTAGTTCCTGGTGGCCAGCCGGTTGGCGTGATGTTCACACTCATCATGGGGTCGCAATCTGGTGGATTTGGAATGGTAAGTATTGCCCCAGCATATAGAGATATCCGTCAAGCCTAATCGTCCCTCTTTCTTTAGTGGTTCATCGGTACGCCTTTCCTCTGCCACTCAACCTACGTCTCTTTTAACGTATACCCTTTCTCCTTCCCTTTTCTTTCAACCTAGTATTTGGCGTCGGCGTTTTCTGCGCATTCTCCATCTGCTGTGCTGCCTCGCGTGCAACCTGGAGTTTCGCTCGAGACAAAGCACTCCCCTTCCACCACATCTTCGCACGTATCTCCGGCAACGCAACAGACCCCTCTGCTGTTCCTTTCAATGCCCACCTTCTCTCTACCTCGATCCAACTTCTCCTGGGGCTTATCTACTTAGGCTCAAGCGCTGCGTTCAACGCTTTTGTTGGTGTTGGTCTCATTTGCCTCGGGTCGAGCTATGCCATGCCCGTTGCTGTGATGTTGTTTAATGGAAATGGAAGGAGTGAGATGAAGGGTGCCCCTTTCTCACTCGGCAGATGGGGTTTTGCACTCAATGTCGTCACATTGTTGTGGGTCGCATTAGAGATTGTGCTGTTTTCGATGCCGGCAGTTATACCTGTTGATCGGTCGACGATGAGTACGTCCATTCCCTGATTAATTTGCGCAATGCTGATAACATTGCCTTTAGACTATACAAGTGTGGTTTTCGTCGGGTTTGCCGTTATAAGTGTGGTGTGGTATTTGATTAGTACGTTTTTAGCTTCTCTCTTCTGCTTTCAAGACCTCAGATGTTCTGTTATCAGACGGTCGCTATCATTACGCGGGACCTCCAACACCTGAAGACTTAGTAGCATCGCCGGTGCCATCGTCAGAGACCAAGGCTTCTTTATAGATTTTTTCCACTGTCTATCTATGTAGATAGCTGTTTTGTATAAATCCTCAACAAAGAAACAAACTGATCAGCAAAATTTGTTCTTCGTTCGGCCGTTTGGACGGAAAAAATTCTTGTTGCCAGCTTAGTGAGTCGACCCAGGTTCGAACTGAGGACCTTCTGTGTGTTAGACAGATGCGATAACCAGCTACGCCATCGACCCATAGCATTGCATGACTCCTAGTAGCATACTCTAATGAAGTGATCACTATTCTCCCTGGTAGTACAGTGTGTCATGAAGTCATTACAAGTAGATATGCTTAGACTACGAAATGGTGGACGAGATGAGATAAAGAGGGATGCAAGTACAACAGATGTCACAAGAGTGGAAGCCGGAAAGCAGTCGAAAACAAGAAAGCATGCCCAAAGCACAAAGTATAACCGTGATCGCCCAATCCACACCGTAGGACGACCTATGAATGGGTCTTCAGTCAATGGGTAAAAACCAGAAGAACGAATCCGACTCACCACACCTTTGAGCCTCTTCCAGCCTATGTCGTCTCGTCAGAGATGATACTACCAATACTCAAAGGATTCTTCTTTCCATTTCCTCTCCTCTGGCTGTCTCTTTCCCTTTCAGCCCTCCCATTCCCTTCTTCTCTCCCTCTCGAAGGTCCCCTACCATCCCTATCCCTCTCCCACTCCCGATCTCTCGCTTCTCTATCCCTCTCATCTTCCCTATCCCTACTACTTTCTCTCCTCCTCAATCCAGTAGCGGAATACTCGCCCCTACCGTCCCTCTCCCTCTCTCCTCCACCTCTCACATCCCTATCAGCAGCCCCTCTCTCCCTCTCTCGATCCCGTAACTGCATCATGGGGTATCCACTTTGTCCTTGTCCACCGGTAGCCAACTCACTGCTCCTAAGCGGTGCGAGTTGGATTCGGTCGGGTGCCGCATGTGGATGTTGATGTACGTGGTTATACGGGTCCCATGCAGGTGCAGGTGCAGGAGCAGGAGCAGGCTGGGTACCCCACGACTCGTACGGTGCAGGTGCAGGCCCGGGCGCGGGAGTAGGATTGTACGGTCCATACACAGTAGGCGCAGGTGGATACTGCCTCGTCTGAAGCGGCATCTGCTGTTGCGGGTGATGCGGATGCGGATGCGGGGGCTGCTGCATATAATGCTGCTGATGCTGATGCTGATGATAGGGCATTTGGTGTTGAGGCGGAGGTTGTAACTGTAACTGATGTTGTGGAGGAGGCTGATGTTGTTGTTGGATAGGCTGATACATTTGCTGTTGCATATGTTGGGGCGGTTGATGTCCGTAATACGGCGTTGGCGCTGGTGCCGGCGCCGGCGGCGGGGCAGGTGCATACCCTCTTGGAGGTGACGCGATCCTCCCAGGCGCACCTGCATACGGGGCGCCTGAAGAGTTGGGATACTCAGCGGGTGGCGGGTATGATCCCGCTACACCAGTCGCCGTTGGAGGCGATGTTACACCAATGGGTCCAGGAACAGATGGAGACGATGAGCTCGCAGAAGGCACCGCCGGTGTTGTCGTAGGAGTGTTGTTCTCTTCTCCACCTACTGCGCTCCCATTACCACCAGCACTTCCTGCCCCATTTACACTAGTGTTGGTGTTTCCGGGAACGGGAACGGAAACAGGCCCAGATGCAGGTGGTGGTGCGTACGATGAGGGGGCAGATGAGGGGTCATAGTAAGGCTGTGGAGGTGCATACCCATGCGGCGGGGGAGGTGGATGTGGAGCGTTGTACACCCCTGGAGGCGGAGGGTAGTCGTACCTCGGTGCATGCGGGTGGGAGGGATGTTGCATATGCGGTGGGGGAGGAGGCTGCATCAGAATCATGTGAGGCGGTGGTGGATAATGCGGGTGTTGAGGTTGATGTTGCATATGCGGTGGTGGTGGCGGCGGCTGGTGCTGAGGGTGTTGAGGTTGGGAATGTTGGGAATGTTGAGGATGCTGATGCTGATGCTGCGGCGGCGGAGGCATAGAGTACTGCCCATACGGATCGTACATGTGTGGATGTGGAGGCTGAGGCTGAGGTTGCCACCCCTGATTAGGGGGCGGCGCGTATGGCGCGTATTGTGGATGCTGTGGTGGCGGTGGAGGTGGCGGAGGTTGTGAATGTTGCGGGGGTGGCATATGTTGGGGAGGAGGCGGCGGGCCCATCGACATGGGCTGCTGAGGCTGAGGTGGAGGCTGATAGGCCGGGTATTGCGGCTGAGACTGAGAAGGATGAGGAGGATGCTCATACGGCGTATAAGCCGGTGCAGGTCTCGACTCGTACATCGGAGCATCCTGTTGTGCCCCTTGTCCCTGCTGAGGTCCTGGCACTTGGCTCTGACTCTGACCAGAACCCAGGGCATGCGAAAGCGGTACTACTGCTTGTGCTTGACCAGTGCTTGGTGCTGGCCCGGGTGTAGACGATGAACTTCCTGGTGGAGGAATGGTTGGACCCTGAGTTGGGTCCAGAGTCGGTGGGGGCCAGGGGTGCTGTTGGGGCACCGGAATCGGGGCACCCACGAGCGGAACGCCCACGCCCACCGTGGACGTGGGTGTCGACCCTCCGGCACCTGCTGTCGGCGTCTCAGAACCGGGTAATGTGATCGCACTCCCTGACCCATCGTCAGTGCGAGAACGTTTGGAGGCTCGCCGTCCTGGCGTGGATTCACGAGAGCGGTCCCGATCCCGTTCTCGTTGAGTACGCGGAGGAGGGGGGATGACGGGAACCACGTCCCTTGAGCTCGACGTTGGATGTCGCGTTTCTTTGCGGCCACCGTCGTCCATGTTGGTATCCTCGTCGTCGTACAGTTCGTCTTCGTCACCCAGCTGGTCATCCCTTTGGTTGCGACCTCGATGACCACTACGATCATGGTCTCTTTCCCTTTCTTGATCCATTTCATCATCTTGATCAATCTCCCTATCCCTGTCATCTCTCTCTGCACTTCTTTCCCGATCCATACTAACGCTGCCCCCCGCGAAGGGCGGCAACGGAACTCGACTTGAACCACCCCCATTCTCATGTGCTGGCCTTTTCCTCACTCTGATATCCTTCCTAATCCGAATTTTAATCCCTTGATCTGCGAGGGAACACGACAGCGGCGTACTCTCCTCCATACCTGGAAACTTTTTCGCGGTATATACATAAAAAGGGGCGGAGTAGATCGACTTGCAGTGTTGTACGTTGTTGCCGACCACTTCGAAAAGGGAGAGCTTGAGCCTGTATGAGCCTTCTGTTCGCACAGAGAGGTCGGGAAAGACGAAGAAGCCAGCATCTAGAACAGGGTCAGATGATGGTGATGGAATGGGAGACGGAAGCGTACTAACCTTCGTTCTCGTTCTGGGGATCTTTTAGGTGGTAGAGAGATGACACGACTGAACCTGTAGTACATCGTGTGCGGCCGTCCTATCAATCATAATTGTTAGCGAGTCCCGAAAAAAATAGAATTGAAAAAATAGAAACAACAAGGAAGATAGAATGATCGAATAAGGACCCGTCTATTATATAGATCAGATTGACGGCGAATGGGCGGCGGTGCGACCAACCACACTTTTGTCAGATTTCTCACTGGAAACGAAATGCAGATGCTTCCTGAGATGGCCAGCTTGCAAAGCAAGCGGGATCTCCGGAAATTGATAGAGAGGACAGCGAATAAACCACACATACCTTGAGCCAATGTAATTCTTTATCATCGTCTGGCTTTGCGAGACTTGCAAACATAAAATAGTATGGGTTCTGCAGATAACTTTGGGCATATCCCACTAAGTCGACCGGCGGTCCCCCTCTATTCTCGTTCCTAAAGCAAGACAGTAAACGAAGCGTTATCAACAAGAAAAAGTAATTATAAGAAATTACTCACCTCTCCCTATCCTCGTCCTCTTCACCATCCTCGTCTGCCTCGCCTCTATCACGTCGTCTGCGTCTGCGATCGCGAGGCCTGCCCTTTGCAGCAGGGTCTACTACGCGCAGCTGCACAATAGGTGGGGGGTCGATCGGGCGGCGGTCCGCCTTTCCGCCTACACCACACATTCGGGCCTGTTTGGGCTCCTGGCGCACGGTGAGGTGGTACTCCCTAGGGATCAGTATTAGCATGACTGAATGTTTTCCAGGAGAAAACGAGAGATGGTGGTGAAGCGGAGGTAGTATGTCCAGTCAAGGACGAGTTTATATAGAGTCAGTCATATTAGGTAGAACGTTTGAACCCAACGCCATGGAATTGGTGCGTGCACAATTGAAGACGAACTCACAGTCTGTCGCGGTGCAAAGCATACCCGGAGTTCTTAATGGTATTAGGCTGAGCGTTCCCAGCCCCACTGGTGCCAGAATTCGAGGGCCCATGTGGATGGCCTACAGCTGCAGGGTTGCCCGGTTCTGAGATTGGAGGGGGCGTTTCTACCGACGTCGCCATTGAGACTGTCGACGTTGAAGGGAGGTTGAAGGAGGAAGGTCACAAGCAGCGGAAGTTTATCACAGGAACTGAATAACTTGAGAACGCATACAAATATGTAAGACCCCACTTCCCGGGTCCTTCCCACGCACGCCCCGCCAATCTCCTGGGCCACAGCTCCCTCTCCAAGCTCTGACAAGCATGTGAAGATCGATAACGGCGCTGGAACCCGGAATCTGGAATTGTTGTCCCATCCAAAGGGAAAGGCCTTGGAATCCCAACAGGGGACGCCTTGTGACGGTTTTACGTTGCACATAAATTTTTGCGAACGGCTTGGTAGCTATTATGACAATTGGCTCAATTGGGTCATGTGTACAGTGTGGATAATGGTTTCTGAACGCTGAACGCTGGGCGTTGGGTGAACAATATGGTACATGCGAATCGAAACTTTGAGCTAAACCCAATCTGACTGTTTCAAAATTTAAAGATGCCACCGAAAAAAGTGAAAGATACACAAGTGCGTCACAGAAGGTTGCGAGAACACGGTTGGCTCAAAGATGTTGTGGATCGCCACCATCCTGAATTCTCATTCACGACAGTGTGTACCGTGGCTAACACCCAGGAATTCGAAGAACGCGCGTGATCTCGTAAGAATGAGAGCAAAAGCAAGGAATCTAATAAAACTTTTCTAGTTGCATACCTGAATTCCTGTCAAGCTATGGGCACCCATGACCTCCTAGTACACGCGCCAAAAACCCAGTCAAAGCCGGGCCAGAGAGCCGCCGTCCCGAGAAAGAGCCCCACAGAGGGAAAAGCTTATGCGTCAAATTACTGATTTGAATATCCAAAAATGTCATAGATGTAAATTTGACCCATGCCTGAAGATGGGGCGCCATAACTTGTCACTACGGGATGTCAAGCAAGTGCCGAGAAATCGGCCGAGAGCGATGGCCATGAGGTGTTCATCTAAGAGATGCGGTGAATATATTCAATGAACACACGAAAGCCCGCGAAAGACACGCGTCAACCGTTATCGAGATGTAAGAGGGTATGGAAGGAGCCAACGGACCGGTTGAAGCACCAGACCCTCCCCAGTATTTTCACACTTCCAACCTTCCTTTTCTCAATCTGTTCTTCTCCACCATGAGTTCCATCCATCTATAAGGAGCAGCTGTCCATGACATTAATATTGACGTACATGTGCTCCATCCACATCTTCGAAATGAGGGTAACATTACCACTTCCCAACGATATGATGATGGATCTATTCCGAATCGCATCCTAACCACGGTATAATCGCAATCGCAGCGATAATGATAATCGATCCGTCGACCCCAAAAACAAGGATAACGAAGGGCGATTACAGCGAGATCATAGTCACGCCGAGGTCGGAACGCACATGAGTGTGGTGGCGCGCCTCCGAGTCGGTAGTCATTGGCCGCATCTTCAAGGTAGGCGTGAACCCACGTCCAATAAAGTTTTTTGTCGCTTCTGCTTAGGTCGTGTGCGGTGAATATTGCAATGACATTCAGACAGGCTGTGAGTCCAAGTATTCATCATCATCCGGCGATCGGGATGAACAAAAGCGAGGAGAAAAGACACATGCTCCGTCTCGAAGGGTTCATATCGTACTTATGGCTAATATAGCAGATAGATGTCAACACCAACGAGCGCTTCAACTTGTTCATGTCACTTGACCCTGTCATTCATAGTATAGTATTAGCGGCGGTAAGATGAAGCTACGGCGAATGTCATTACTTCCGGGGGCGGAGGGCAGGGACCAGCGCACAATCAGTAAGTAGTACGTGAAAATTCCGTGGAGCAAATATCCGTCATGGGTATTTTGGGGGCGTGTAACAGGGTCGCACGATAGCGTCTTTTTGCTAGTGGGTTCCCTAGATGCCTTGATCTAGGAGAGGCTGTGTATGATAGAGAATAGCGAGGCAGGTAACACGACGCACCTAGCCCACGAGTCTGGAAAATTCTCTGTTGCGTACACGTATAGATGGGCGTTTGTTGGGCGGTGCAATTTCTTTTCTCCGTGGACCGGAGTGAGACTACGTGCGGCACCCTGAGGTATCCTGCTGTAAGGTGTGTTGGTGCTGTAAAGTAATACGTTTCCTCGTAGGTCGTGGGAGGTCGTGTCAGTGTTTTTTGGTTGACATGCATCGATCATCGTTCCGGCAGATCAGCACACGAAATGCACGGTGCTTGGTATGGCGCTGCGAAGCATCCATGATGAGTCAAACAAATCGAAAGATCACTAAGCTCTCCCAAACAAACGAGAGGTGTAACACCCTCGTAATCTATAACCAAGTAAGTTGGGGCAACGTGAAAGCCTTAGAAGGAAATAATGCCTGAGCAAAGGTGCCTTGTACCGTCGATTTATATCGATTGATATGGTATTGAGGGAAGAGATCGCAAGAATTGGCGCCGATCTAAGCTAGTAAGACTTTGCTTAAG
>JABAJT010009856.1:0-12011 GCA_018850275.1 Tephrocybe sp. 9174TJB
GCATATATAAACAGGCGCCACATATTCAACTAATTTAAATCCCTTCCGCTGAGTCTGTTATCCCACTAGCCCATCAACCATCCGGGAGATACCATCCGCCCAAAGTATTAATATTATGGCAACTTGGCGCGCATAGCACCGAATCTACTAGCGCGTGCTACGTGCAGACTGATATGGGTCGATGGCGTAGCTGGTTATCGCATCTGTCTAACATATCGTATAAGAAGAGAAGCGACATGTTGCACACAGAAGGTCCTCAGTTCGAACCTGGGTCGACTCATTGACGTTTTCGGGTTTTCATTTTGTCTCTTGGAACAGAAATACGTATGTATACAAACCCCTCGTGCAAGGGATCGGAGGGCGGGAGAGGAGAGCCCATCGGCTTAAACCCAACGAGATCGTTGCCGCCGCACAGATAATCGTAGTAGTATGTACCAAACATTCTAATCTAAAACACCAAGAATCACGCAAGGTGGACTCGGAAGGGGAGGGGGTTCAACGTACAACATTCAACATTCTTTTAAATTTAATTTCCCACAACGCAAAGGTTCTTGTATGCACGGAAGAACCCCAAATTCCAAAATACCAAAATTCCAATTCGCAAAAAAAAAAAAAAAGACCCTACATACAACAATAGCAGAGAGAAAGAAGACAAGTACTGCCAACAGACTCGGAGGCGGATAATGATAATAATACATGTACAAATCCCACCCAAGCCCCAAGCTTATATGTAAACCTTCTTCATTCATTTTATTCATTTTATTCATTTCCTTTTCCAACGCTTCTCTTCTGAGTCCTCCCTTCCTCCCTTCTTCCGTTCATTCATTCCATACCATTTCTCCCGTCCTGAATCCGTTCCGTTCCGTGCGCCTCCGCCGCTATGATAACCCGACCGACCCGACCGACAGATTAGAAGATTGGTACGGAAGACGGAGCGGAAGAAGCCTGCCTGTACAGCAAGCGGCCGCGGCACCACCGCCACCCGATCCGTCGTCGTTCGTCGTCGTCATTTTCCAGTCCGAATCGAGCACCACCCCAGCACAAACACACGACGAAAACACGGAAACACGGAAGCATAAAACCCAATAGTAATGAGAGGTACGTATATATGTCTGTAAGTATAACAAAAGAGTATATGTCTATGTAGATATATATATAAGCAGCAGCACGAAGTTCAAAATTCGGTACATCAAAAGAGCGAACGAATGAGGGGATGAGATACACATATACAGTCCAAGGATGGGATGATAGATAGATAGATACAATAAACGAGCGTGAGTAGTGCAGTGTGTGTGGTGCGGATCCAAAAGTCAAATGAATGTGGTGCAGTTGATACAAAGAGTGTGTGTGTGTGTGTGCGTAATGTTAGTGTGATTTGTCAAAATTAAAACAAAAGAGGGCAAGGGGGTGCGGTGCGGCGAACGAATGAATGAACGAATGAATGACAGGCAGGCAGGTGGTAGCGGGCGGGCGGTCGGGGGTGAGTAACTCGGTGTGCGGGAGGGTAACGAATAGTCGACGGACACGGACACAGCGAATTACCGACGCCGACTTGAACGATATGATGATACGACGAATGTCCATCCATCCGTATTTTGAGTGATAAGTTGATATGATGATATGTGGTGATGTCGGTGAGCAGTGCGAGAGCAAAATCAACGACAACGACAACGACGGCCGCGGAGGGAGAGCTAATCAGCCAGCCGATCAGCAGCTTGATGTGATGACGACGGGGTCGAGTAGGGAGAGGGGGTACACGATATTCGCGTTTTTGGGTTTATTGTCGGCGGTGGGGGAGGGTCCTACTTGGAACAAAATCAACACCCATCCTCAAAACCCAAAAAAAGAAAAAAGAAACATACATCGACCAAAATCAAATCAAACAACCACCCCATGCCTCAACGGCACGCTCGTAACTGAGCTTCACTGGGGTACCATCGAACGCCTAACAGGCGACGGAACCGTATACGTATACGCCAACTCCGACTCCTCCCCCTCCTCCTCCTCCTCTGCACTGGCAACAACAACTCTCCCCCTCTCATCCAACCCCTCCCCCTTTGCTCTCAAATACAACTCCCTCTCCGCATCCTGTGCCTCTGCCTGTGCTTGTCCAGAACCAAGCATCAAATCCACCCTCGACACGCTAACGCTACTCTTCACATAATATCTCGAAGAAGAATTAGGTGTGATGGTAGAATTAGGCGTAAGAGTAGGAGAATCTTTAGGCGGTAGGGGAGGAGGAACGCGTGGAGAGGGTGGTAACATCACATCCACCTGTCTCCCCGAAAGAAGGACCGTCAGGCGTTCGGGTTCTGGCAGCGGGGTCGGGGTGGTGGGGTACGGGGGCGGGGAGAGGGGGGTAGGTGATAATGGTAGTGGTGTAGGTGTAGGAATAGGAAAGGTGGGAGAGGTGGGAGAGGAAGGAGCCGTCATAGACGGCGGCGGCGCACGCGATTTCGAACGGAATCCGAATCGCGTACCGAGCGCTCGAAGTCCCGTCGATTTGCTCCTCTTCTTCTCCTTCTTCACTCCCTCACCCTCACCCTCCACTCCCACTTTGGGCGGAAGCGGCGGAGGGGAAAGAAGCGGCAACATCATAGTCATCCCAACGGAAGCGGAAGCAGAAGCAGAAGGTGGAGGGCTCGAATACGCCGTGCTCAAGCTAAAGCTCGAGCGGGATCTAGACCTCGACATCGTCGAAGAAGATGTAGACGGGTGGTGGTGGTACAGCCCACGACCACCGTACCTCGTCCCGCTCTCCACAGAAGAAGCAAACGAAGAAACACTAGTGACTGTCCCGAGACTCTTCTGTTCCCTCAACTGCCGCTGCCGTTTCCTCACAGTCCCCTCCTCTTCCTTCTTGGCCAGCTCCCGCCGGATACGCTCCCGACGCGTATCAGCTGGTGTTGGGATGTATATCGAGGATGTAGGCGAAGGCGATGGTTGGAGGTAGGATGATGGTGAAGTGGGCGATGTAGGTGTGGGAGGTGATGATGATGAGGGGAGGAAAAAGTGGGGCGAAGATGGGGATGGGGATGGTGCGCGGAATGTTAGATCTCCAAGTGTTGGATCGAGCGGGAGGGGTGCGTCTGGTGCGTCGATATAACATGAATCGACATCTGAGGTTCCGGAGATTGTTAGGCGTGATATTCGGTTGGATGTGAGAGCTGGTGAGGAAGAGTTGCGCGCTGGACGACGTGGTGGGGATGGGAAATAAAAGATACTATGGCCTGACGGTGGTGATGTCGGCGTCGTCGACGACTTCCCCGCAGGCAGCCCTGGCGGCGGAGACGGAGGTGACAACGCCAAAGTAAGCGTCGGCCTCCGAGCTCGAGCGCCAGAAGATTTTGGTGGGACAGGTGGGGGCGGTACTAGCACTGGGACCGGTATGATCGAATCTCTAGTAGCGTTAGTAGAGAGTGTAGATATGGACGCAGTATGTCCGTGTCCCAATACGAGTTCGACAGGTGCAGGAGGATCGTCTCGTTCGAGATACGCTTCTCGCATCTCCCTAGTCTCGGGTGTTTGTGTACCGCTTGTGCTGAGGGATTGATGATGAAGGGTGGGGGATAGTAAGCCTGTAGCGCCCAAGGAAAGACGGGAGAGGAGAGAAGTGAGGCGTTTTCTGTTTGATGGACGTTCGCGTTCTGGGGAATCGTGGAGATGTTGTATGGGGGATGTTGGTGGTGAGAGGAGTGAAGAGGCAGTTGACCACCTGGATGAAGTTGGTTCTGGTGGTGGCAGCGGGGGTGAGCCATCGGGAGTATACGAAGGGCTAGTGGATGTGGATGTGATGGGCGACAAAGGGACTTCCTGGGATGGCGGCCCTAGGTAGACCTGTGAGCATGGGCGGTCAGGTGATGCGTAGAGAGCGCGGATGTGGAGGTATGCCGCGTCGCGTGTTTCTTTTGCCTCTATGTCGTCAAAGTCGTCGTCGTCTGATAGACTGTCGAGAGAGACGAGGGAGGGGGTGGGAGAGTGGTAGAAGAGGAGGGGTTTGTCGAGGTAGACTGCGTCGCGGAGACGGGGGCGCTGTAGGCTGAGTGCCGACGTGCATTTCCTGAGTGCGGCTACCGTCACCTTTTCATCGCACAAGTCACGGGGATAGCCTAGGGAGGGGAAGCGGAGAGGGTCAGTGGTAGCGTCGAGGGCGTCGAAGCCGAGGAGGGGAGAGTCGGCTCTGAGGTAGTCCATGGCTAGACGCGACAGCTTCCGTGGTCTCCTCTGCATATATACCCCCCCTCCCTTTTTTTCTTCCATGCTCGACTTCTTACCCCTTTAGGAACTTATCCCCGCTTCAATCATCCCAGATCAAATCGGGCCATCGGAATCCAATCCCAGGATTCATCCCCCTAGATTCCACTTCTTGACTGCGCTCACACGACGGACGGTATGTACGTTCACTGTACGTACGTACGGCCTGCTTGCAACAACAACATCCCCCACCTCCCCCTCCTCTCTCACCACTTCGACTCACTTGCAACAACTGTCCGCTCAATTCGGTCCTATGTACAACACAAGCAATCCACTAGCTCACGTCGGCCGGCCGCCTTTGCCTTCCTCGGTCCCGTGCCTCTTTAGCCTACCCTACCTTATACGCGCGCGAATCTACTCTTAATTTGTCCCCCAAGATCTATCTAATTCTCGAGCTTCAATGCCTTTAACTTGTCTCCGCCGTCCCGTATATTCTTATCGATACTCGGACAGGGATGTCATTGAGATACGGCGATATGTATGTACAGGAAACCTAGAAACAGATACGAATTTCACCTCCGATAACTTGAACTTGAAACCCCATCGTCAAACACGAGGACAACGCGGTCCCGTGCACTTTCTACCCTTCAGACGGTCACGCAGCGTGGTCTGCCGCAAGCCATCCCCCAGAAAAAAAGAAAAAAATGTATGCAACGTGTTTGACATGCACGCAATTGTCGCAAGCCATCTCCTTTCCTCTCCCTTCATAAAAAAAAAGAAAAAAAAAAGGTCTGCAACGTGTTTGACATGCACGCAATGGTCGCAAGCCATCTCGAGCTCCCTTCATGCATGAAAAAAGAAAAAAGAAAAAGAAAAAAAACAGGAAGAAAACTCAAGTCCCAGTTCAAGTCCCCACAACAACTTCAATACAAATCGTCCCGCCACCTTCCAGCGCTCAGCGCCCACGCGTTCTGAACATACAGTACATGTTACAACCCAGCGAAGTTCGAACAAATCGCGCTCCGCCGAGTCCGACGAATCAACGACGACCCTTAAGTTCCCCGCCCCTGGTTGCGCGTACGTGTATATGTTACAGGTGTCCCCGCGGCGGGCCGCCCCTTACCCCCGCTCCCCTATGCTCCCCTAAGTACCTCTCGAACATAAAATCTGATTATTCAACGCTTGTCAGTGCTCCAACCACCACTGACTGGCAGAGGCACGCTCCGAATCAATTGGAATTGTACTTAATTGCAATCATTACTACTTATCCTACCCAGCGTACACGGTACGAAGGGTGATAATACCGAATCTCCGGTGTCGTGACGAACCTGCAGTTGATCATAACTTTCAACCTTGACTAAGCAAGGAGCATACCGAGAGTTCGAATGTTGCGGACATGCATATGTCAGAGGCCTCGAGGTTAGGGCTGGTTAACCATGGGTGAGGGTGAGACTAGTTGAGCTCGCAATTGGATATAAGGGTATTAAGGTAAGCTGTATGGATGGTATTGTCGAAGAATATGACTCGTGTATGCCTTCCTCACTAGTAACGATTTTGATCATGACTTCCATCAACATTGATATCGATTGTATAGCTATAAGTCACCGTCAACGTCACTCTTTTCGCGAAGCCTACCATTAGTATCACGTACGCATACGCATGCACGTGTAGAACTAGTATAAGGTATGCATCTCTATATACTTCAACTTCACTGTTCACATTAAACGTTCCCTCCCTATTAGTATGTACCCTACTAGAAATAACGTACGTACATACATACTACTGCTTAACCGGACCCGACGAACTCTAACCTGGACCACACTGCCACTAGTACTGCCACACACAATTTACAAACCTGATCATGAAGGCCACGCGTGATACATGCGGTACAGTACTTCAAGTTACTATACTAGAAACTCCCGGGGTGTAGTCGCACTTTTGACTGAGCCACCACCCCCCTAGGCTTCATGATATCGATGTAGTCAAGGGAAGATTGCAAAAGGGCGACGACTCGGATTATCGATATCATTGACAATCCAACCAACACCGACGCGTCGCACCCCAAACCCGGTTTACAGTATACGGTACGGTACGGGTTATTACCCCAAGACTATGTAGGTATGTAGGTACATATATTTATCTCGCCGGTTATATGGTATACTCACCTTATACATGTAGGACGGCCATTTCGGACTCCCCGGCGATCGCGACTTTTAAATTTGAAGCACCCGAGTCCACACTGGCATATCCAAACTCAAACCCCTACATACCATCAACCATACACGCACACGCACACGCACTACCGCCGGCTAGATGACCCAGTTAAGTAAGTTGAAGCTCGCTCGAGACGTCGACTACTACTACTAGTAACTCAGCCTAAGCTCTTAGCTATGGTACTATTAATTAGTACTCCGATCTCGGGAACTTGGAGGCTTGAGGAATTGTATGTAAGTAAAGTAACCGTTTACCCGTCGGGTTGTTTTTGGTACAGCACAGGGCCATCCCACCCATCTATGTAGGTGTGTATGTACCCTACAAAACACCACCCATCGATCGCCCGCCTCCGTGTTTAAGTAGGTGCTGAACGTTACACCACCACCAACCACACCGTCTCCGGAGGGGTCTGGAAAAACACTTGGACGCTTGGGTTCATATCCCCTCCTCAGGGTCCGTGCTTGCACCAAATTCCTAGCCTATTCAAGTTGCCCACCCTCACCCTCGACTGTCAACGAGTCCAACCCCGACTACAAGCTAGACATTACATTACATACAGATAGACTTGAACGGTATTTTCCTCTCCGCCTCCGACCACTTCCGCGAGTCGCGACTCGGAATATTAATATTAATATTATAATCAGACGCAGACGCCACAATGCCCTCGGGCAGGGAAACAACAGCCATCGTTGAACGTTACATACATACATATGAATATCAATCAATAATCAATAATCAATATACTGACTGAGGGGACGAATCGGCGCTAGTACCTGGACCTTGACAAGGTTTGGATCCACCACTGGACTGGAAACTTGCGGTTACTTACGCTGTACGTTTTGTGGAGGGAGAAACCTGAGGGAGAAACCTTTGAGCCACTGAGCTCGGATTGGAGGGGTACGTAAGGCCTAAGGTAGGACTGGATGGGGCGTCACGGTCAGAATTGTGTCAATGTCATTAAGCGCTGGTGAATCATGAATCATACTCTGATCTGCCAATTCATGAATGATATGTTATGTGCACGAAGAACTTGAACACGTACTAAGTACTATATATTCTGGTGAGCCAACAGGAGAGGATGATAATAAGATTCATGTACCGGGGTCAATTGTAGCCACTCAATCACCTTGATTGCTGATATCAGAATCAATAAATGAATGAAAAATCCGAGTCGAACTCTTGCCTGGCCCATTTGATCATGAATTCGAATTCCACCTTCGAAACATCCATCTTAGATAGGACGACCGGGGTGGGTGGATGAGTTATTCCTCAACCAACCTGCTTCGACCATCGAAAATGTCGATGAATCAATCATCCATCTCCTTGTGTAACTGGTGCGCCGCAGATAATAATAATAATAATCACCTGCCTGTAAGTAGTTTAGTGTCATCATATGCATATCCTATGCAACTTCATCATCATCATCATCGTCATCCATCCCATCATCGAGGGAAGTTTAAAAATTGAAAAGAAGGAAGGAAGAGAATGAGGATACATACGTATACGTATATAGTAAAATGAAAAGCTAGGCACTAGAAAAGGTTGAAGGGGGTACAAGGATGACCCACACCTGCAGGTATCCGTACAACCGCGCGCCACTGACCTGGATAAGCCGTGTTTTAGAGAAGAAAAAAGATCTCGAAAGAAAAGAGGAGGCCGAACAACGTCAATTCGAGGACTCACTTTAACGATGTACATATGTGTAGTACGAGCTAAATTGGAAAAGTTGCAACAGCAGGGGAGGCCGTGGCCGTGTTGAGAAGTCGACGGGACCCGTGGGCCGTCGCTGCCGGACAAGAGATGAGGGCATCGCGGTGTCAATAAACTTTGTTTCTCGGAAGTTGGAAGAGCTTGGAAGCCACCGAAGCCTGAAGGAAGGAAGATTTACACTATATAGGACTCGGAAGCAATGACATACAAATATAGCGATCATAATCGATGGACCTGCATTGGCAATTTGTGGCCACGAATCACGGATTACACATCATAGGTCGGTTTTCCGCGTCCCGCGTATAGGTCTCAGTTGGCCACGGTTTGCGCAGTCTCCCGCGCCCCGGTGTGGATTCGTAAATCTGGAAAGATGAAATCACGGTTACAAAATCTGTTGAATCCTAGGTAAGTCAGGGTTTTTTTGCTACGACAATTGAAGGAAGAGCGAAACGGCCGGCGGGGCATTTAAGAAAACGCACCAGGAGTAAACTACATCATTTATTTTTTTCCCTCTCCAGCTGGACACCGCGGAAAATACCAGTTGTTGTGGAAGGGTCCCGGAGGTTGACCCTATGATGTACATATCTCCTAAATCCCATCGATATCCCCGTCGTGAAGGGGGTTTGTTTCGTCACCATCTGATAATATTAGGAAATTTCGTACTGATCATAAGTAATTGTCGTCGTCGTCGCAATTTGGTCAGGCTCCACTAGCTCATTCCATCATACCTCGGTTTTGAGCGGATTTCTATACATATATGCCTGAGTAAGTCCGGGGGGAGGTCGAGAAGGAAAACGTGATCAATATGGTTACCTGTGTAGAAAGATGGGTCATGCAAGGGTGGAGTTACTGTCAGCTTTGTGGACCACCACTGGAAGATCCCGAGTTCAGGGAGAGCGAGGGTGGAAAGAAAGTGGACGTATGTAGGGACGATTGACAGCTACATACTCCCGGCGGCTGTGGGCGGCTCCTTGGGCGTCGGGCCAATTGAACTTGTGGACATCATGTGCTGAGGAAGCGGGATTCAACGTGCCCAAAGTTATGAAAACGCAGACACATGTATAACGAACATCTCTCGCAATTGGGTCGTGTGCCGGACCATTCACGCGTACCTATCTTCATATTATCATATGGCGATGGCGATTGAGTTTCGACGTGTCGATAGAGTTGAGATGAGATGATGGGGGTGAGAGGCTCGCTTAACTTGTGTGATGGCGCGTGTTGATGCGAATCGGCGTCGGCAAACATTGGATTGGGGGACACTCTCGGGGTTTTCTAGGGATTTCTCTCACCCCATTTTCCAATGTTTTTTTCTCTATTCTTTTCCAATCTCGACGGGGAAATTCAAACGACTCGTCACCTCTCGTCACGGTGTGCTCGGACTCCAGCACTCGGAGCCTGGTGGATCAACCCATCGCGACCCTATTGAACCCAAAATTTAACACCTGGCATATATATCTAGAGTCTGGATTTATAAACTGAGTGCCCCGACGTGTATGACGCCACATCGACACTATGCCGCGCCTTTATGTATCACGTTTCTGTGTCCAATTCAATTGTAAAATCGCAACGAATTGACTTGGATCCAAGGTTGAACCAAGCAGCCATCCCCAAAGGTTGAGAGTATACAGCCTCATTGATTCTCTTGACGACCATACCTGACCTCGTGAACATTGCAGATCCTCGCCTGAGGACGCCTCCGCCCCAGGAATCAAGAGTATGGGGAAGTCAGACTCGACAGGCGTGAGTTCGTACAACTCGTTCCAGTAGTTGATACTCCTTCACAATTCACTTGTCCCCTTCATCCGCATCCCTACATTTCGCAGATCCTCCATGTGTATGTGTTCTCTCCTCGGTGTTAAAGCATTGATTAGGTGTTTTGGCTCGAACATGCTTCGAATTCTTTCAGGTCCACGCCTCCTCGTGTTGCTCTCTCAACCCCGGGACTCGGAAGAAGATGGGCCTTACAGCGTGTCCGAAACACGAGGCGCGGAGTGCTATGTTTCTTTTGCAGTTCTTTCACGGACTTCATGAGGCTGGACTCCGCCTCAGATTTTGACATGCACCCATAGACTCGGTACTAGCTCTAGATCGAGGGTCGATGTGTGGCATTGGTTGAAATCACCCTCGAATAATATCGCGTTGGATTCAAGGTGCCCCTCACACTTTGTCCAGTGGTCGCCAACACGATCTGGTGTCTCCTTATGCATTGTCCACATACGAGATAGAAGAACTTACCTCTCCCGCTTGCTCATCCGTTGTTGCTATCTTCTCTCGTAGTGCCGCTGGGTTTGAGAATGGACATATGTGGGCAGCCTGTCCGCTTGACCCCGACTCGGTCGATAAGGAATTCATCTATGTATGTTACGACGTACAAGCGCCCCTTGAACCTGCTTCTTGATGTCGATATTCATGGATCTTGTCAATGTTTCAGGACCTCTGCACAATCCATGACAACGACCTTCAAAAACGATAATCCGTGTGTGCATAATCCGAATATGTGCAAGTCAGAGGACCGATGTACATAAGCACCTCCACGAGTCGTTCATCGTTCCTCGACACGGGCTCTCACAGCATCCCACGTCAAAAATCATTCCAGCTGTTATATGTACGAGGCGCTCCAACCCCTTCCATGTACATGTAGGGTCATGTATGACACCTCGATCCTCCCCTCTGACAATTGTATGTATGCCCTCAGAGTTTCCCGCTGTCATGCCTATTCTTAAACTGTTCAGGACTTACCTGCCTGACTGCATCTGTGTTTCTGGGACGGCTTTGGACAGAAATGACGCTGTTTGTATGCATTCGTGAACACTTCGATTCCTGTCAAGCAATCAAGGTCAACCGACGACAGAAAATTTTAGCCCTCACTTACACTCCCGAACCAAAAGCCATAAGCGCCACGTTTAATGCTCTGTCTGTCTCATGCCAAACCTTTAAATGGGCCGCCGCGTTCGGCTGCCACAAATGGCAATTTCCGTCCCTGTTGCCCGACACCCAGCCAATTTCATAGCACCCATGTCTGCAAATTGTTGCTTTGCCTTCAGATTTTGTAAGTGCAGAGGCCCACGATGATTCTTCTCGTTCCAGCTGACCTATGAAGCTCGCTAATTCTAGGCTTTACAATCCCCGCGGCTATCCAGTGCTGACCCGGGATTTGAACTTTGGCAGGAAGCACTTGCCTGACATGACTGACTCTAGGTCTTCTCTTCCATTGAAATCGTCACCCGCTCAAGCAAGGCATTCGGATTCGCCGTACCGCTTCATCCGTCTTCACGCGAACAGAGGCGGTCTCTGCGGCAGCTACCGGACGCATGAGCTAAGTCGGAGCTCATACGATTCTAACGCCATCGCGATTTTTTTCGGGACGAGGTTCAATGCACTCCCCAGCTCCAAGCCTCGCTATCTTTAACTTGGAATCTATTCGCACATTTTGCGGAATTTGATCAATCGCTCAAAAGAAAAGAAAAAACGATCCGCTAATTTAGCATTGCGATGCCACTTGGCTAACGACCTCAACGGCTTTTGGGATTCAATTCGACTATAACAGCCGGGGACGAGTATGTCAATCTGGTGAGGTCCGTATGTCAATCTGGTGAGGTCCGTATGTCAATCTGGTGAGGTCCGAACATCCGACAATTTCGACGATCTAGCAATCGCAGCACCAGGCATGATGTAGTCGGGGCGGCGATGCTTCATTCTCTGCCTCGTTTTGTAGCGTCCGAGCTCTACCTTATCGCATCAATGCCTGGGATTCCCGGGATTCCTAGGCATGGTACGGGGAATGGACGTATTCAAGGGAAAGGCGATGGCAAGTTCTTACATGGTATTTCGATGTCTTCTTTCACGTATGATCTGCAATCTACATAGACAGATTTTTAAAGGTTGATTAT
>JABAJT010009857.1:4720-16567 GCA_018850275.1 Tephrocybe sp. 9174TJB
TTGATCAACTCCAAGGCTTGTCGAGGTGAGAATCGAGTTCCATCTTTCACCAAACGGCGCTGACTGACGTGTGAAGGAGCGATCATGTTCAATGATGCGCTCAGTATCTCTCAATGTCAAGATCTCGTCTTGCGGTTATCGGAAACAGCTTTTCCATTTCAGTGCGCACATGGAAGGTGCGTGTTGGTCTTGTTCTCCGCCGGCATTTCTGATTTCCATTCTTCAGACCGTCTATGATACCATTGACCGATCTGGGAATGTCAGTTACAAACAAGAGATCGCTAAATTGGTCAAAGCTAGATGACTATGTAGCTTAATCTGACACTCAATGATAGGCGCCCTCGTGGATGTAAATTTAAATCTGCAGTGAGTCAAGCTGGAGTCAATGGGTCCACGTTGCCGTCGACGCAGCCGCAGCGTAAGATTGAAGACGTAAACGCACGGTGCGATGGTCTTTTGAAAAGCGCTGTATTTCAACTCTTGCCCTGGCCGTCGTAGATAATCCCTCAATGAAGCCATCTCCAACATGAGCCTTCACGGATGATGCTGTTCTCGGTCAAGTCAGGATACGCAGTTTCATGTCACCTTTGCATGCTAAACAGAGTCTGACACGCAGTCTGTGAAATACAAGTCGGACAGAGGTGAGAATATATATGCAGTTTTCAGAAGGGGTCCGGGTCTAACTTTCGCTTCAACGGAATTGTATCATAGACATGGGTATCCTCTATACTATATGCATGCTTGCTCATCGAATTCTGGCGCAGATTTGACAAGAAGATCGAATGTGGGTCTTTTCAGTCTGCCGATAGATTTTTTTTTGTCCCTCAGCCTTTTGAAGGGCCTTCAAAATGATTTCTTAATAGTACCGCTGATTTCTTGGCGTGCATACGAAGCCCGCAACGGTCTGGAACGTCTGGATGACAGGCATCGTACGATTTTCTCTTCATCAAGCGCGAACAGTCGCTGATATCATTGTTCAGCGTGAACCCGACCCCAATGGGCCATGCGTCATTAAGAACTTGCAACCGAACCTATAGTGGAGCCTGCGGCAAGCTCCACATAGGAATCTGCCTGGTTGTGAATGGACATGACTGGTGGTGGATAATCCGCCAGGTACCCGGATCTTTTGGCTGAGAAGATTCTTGCGATTGAGGTTCCAGAGCCGGGCCCGATATGCATGACTCGTGAGGTGGTGAGTCAAGGTTCAAGCGTATCTTGCTAAATGACATTTGGGATACTCTGTAGGTTGCCTACGTGATGTGTTTCGGGAAGACAATAACAGGTACTCTTTTTGTTATGAGACCCGGCTCGGGCGACGACGGCTTTTTGAAAACAAAGGCGGGCGTCTAGTTGTTGCACGTGGGACTTGAATGAGAGTCGCGTGACAGGGAATTCGATGACATCAGAGGCCCCGAGCGGGTATAAAGCCCTCAATGGCCGTCCTTTCATCCAAACTTCCAGCCCATCTCTTCTCCCATCAACCCATCCTCATCCCCGCCATCCACGTCGTCTGCCACTATGACCAAATCCCTCACCAAAGTCATCTACAAACCTGATCACACGTCCAACGACGAGTACACCGTCATCGTCAACCCAGAAGAGGTCAGTCGTGTGGCCAACCCACCCAGATCTGCCACAGTCTGACCCAACTTTTATGTCTAGTTCAAGAAATGGAAGGAAGGAGGTGAGCACTCTTCCGCCCGATCGTCTTTGATCCCGATGCTAACCGAACTGTCTCATAGACACGTAAATCAATAACGTCTTCTTGGCCAACGTTCTTTGCTCACATCTCTATCATTGCAGCACTGTTCCACTTGCCGAAGTGGTCGATTGTGAGCTCTCTCGCGTCTCTCCCGGAGAGATCCTTTCTGATCCGCCGTAGCATTCAACGTCTACCATTCCACTCAAGGCCACCAGGGGCGCCTCGGTCAAGCCTCCAAACAGCAACTCGAGAACGATTTTAGCACTAGCAAAGACGTAGACGTCGTTACCATCATCTTGGAAAAGGGCAAGGAACAGACGAGTGAGAGCATTGGATCATTGAACTCCGTGACGACAAATATGGCGAGAGGTGGTCGCGATCTCAAGACGGGTGTGCGCCAGCCATAGTAGCGACATGAATTCGAACAATTGTACTTTTATCGCAAATCAATATTTTGTTGTAGCTTATTGCTCATGCTCAGTCAGGGTAATCCAATGATCCCGTCGATATGTATGTTATGTACTGTGGCTAAGATTGGACCTTGCCTTACGGCATTATCTTCGCCACCTCATGGCCCTCAGACAGTGAGAATGTCATAAGAATACCGTCGTGGATCAGCGGCATTGTCGCCATTTCCCGAGACCCTCTCCTATAGCACGTCTATAAATTGAACAGGGGAAAGGCTTGGGGATCCCTTTGGACTCCACAATCCCCCTCTTCCCCCTTTTACGAAGCATGGCCAGGCTTTCCGCCCTTATCGTGGTTTGGTGTGCAGTTCTCGCGGTCGCGGTTCCTAACGCTGGGAACAGACACAGGCCTCAGAGATGTAGACCAAGAAATTGCCCGACGCCAGTCCAGTGTTGCATGAGCGTAGTCAGCAGGAAGGACGAGTACGCGTTGAGGGCTCTGAGCCTCTTGAATGTCACGGCTGGGACTGGGGGGAAAATAGGACTGAGTTGCACGCCGTACCAACCACCAGTTCCTTGGTGAGGTTTACTCCTATTCGCTACCAGTGCCATTTCTGACAGTGAATTTAATTAATTAGCCCAAACCCGAAGGGCATTGTTTGCTGCAATGACGTTTATGACAGTATGCAGCCCTGTGGTCCTCGCATATTCCATGCTCACTTACATTTTTCAAGATGGATTCGCTGCCGTCGGCTGCCTTCGCGTAGCGTGAGGCGCTGGTACATTCTGTGTATCATTTTCTTTATTTCTTGGGTTTAAATGGGGGACTATCTGTCGGATTAGTTTACTGATGACGGTCAATTTTTACATGGATGAAATTGATATTCCTTCAAACAAGAATCACAACCAAGTCACTATGAGCTCACCATCGCACAGTGCCAAATGTCTCTTCCAACGTGAACGCGTATCGTTTCTCGTCATGGAATAAAAAGGCTCCTGTCAAAGTATGCCTACTTCTGTCGTTCGAGAAGGACCAGAGGTTTGTGGTGTAGATGATTGAAGGATGAGAGGACCATAAACACGCATCAACAAAGACCATCGTCTGTCCCAAAACGATGAGCAAACCCAAACCGCGCGGCCCGCAGACTCAGCACACTGGCATTTATAAAATTGAAGCGATAAAGGTGTGAAGTTAATCGTAAAGTAGGCTGTAGCGATGCTGAATTTGTTCGAGGATGCTGCAGAATCCTTGAACATAAACATATCCGACGTTGTGGCTTCAGCGCTAGCGAGCGATGTCGAATACCGGATACACCAGGTTATCGAGGTGAGCGCTACGCTAAATGCCCTATTCTCCCTTCACAATGATGACCAGGAAGCAGCGCGATTTATGCGACACGGCCGACGGACAACCATGACCACATCCGACGTTGAACAAGCATTCCGCGTCTTGAACATCGAGCCTCTGTATGGGCATTCATCATCCAACCCTCCCACGTTCCGAAAGGCATTGCCATTTCCACACGTCGCATCAGCAGGCCCAGTTTACTTCGTTGAGGACGAGGAGATCGACTTTGACCGCGTCTTGCGGGAGGAGAAGATCACACTTCCAAAGGGCGTGAGCTGGACAGCCCACTGGCTTGCTGTGGAAGGTGTTCAACCTCTCATTCCTGAAAACCCCCCTGCTATACCACGAGAACCGGAAGCAGACGCGACAAAGACAGAGTCTTTAGCCAACGGCAATGGGCCGTTGGCACAAAACGCTGCCGCAAAACGGCAGCAGCAACAGCAGCAGCAACAGCAACAACTCGTAAAACAGGTGTTGTCGAGGGAGCTGCAGCTCTACTACAGTCGGCTTACGGAGTCCTTGCTACCGCCATCTAATGATTTGGTGAAACGTACAGCGGCACTTGCGAGTTTGAGGAACGATGCAGGCTTGCAGGCTCTTTTACCATATCTTATACGGTGGGTAGGAGAAGGTGTAGTTGGATCTTTGAAGGAAGGTATGCAGAACGAGAGTGATGGAAAGACACTGGAAGTTATGATGGATGTCATCGGCGCCTTGCTGGAGAACAACACGCTCTTCGTCGAACCCTATGTACGTTTTCTTTTCCTCCTTAAGATTATCGGGACCTTCAATTAACGCTGTAATAGCTTCATCAAATTCTTCCTCCTGTACTCTCGACGCTTCTTCATTCCTCTCTCCCACCTTCGCATGCAACCCACCTCCGCACAACAGCCTCACAGACCCTCTCTCGTGTATTAACCCAGCATTCCACAACATATCCATCCTTGTCACCCCGCATTATGAAAACCCTTCTCCTGGCTCTCATATCACCAGGAAAGAGCAAGGGCACCCGAGAAGGAGCCATCCGCGGCCTTGTGGGTGTCGGGAAAGAGGCCGTTCGAAAAGGATTGGTGGAAGGTGGAGGTGCAAAGGTTGTTGAGAGTGAATGTAGAAATTCCCCCGACGCAGGGCCGTTAATTGATTCTGTCATGGTGCGTGTTTTCTCGTCTTCCCTTTCAGCTTCATGGCTCATCTGTTGAAAACAGGATGCTCTGCGTGTGTTGCAACCTACCTCGGACATGGTTATCTCGCTTGATCCTAATAATCAGCTGGATGCAGAGGTGCTGGCTCAGCTGAGAGAACTTCTTGGGGATCTATTTGCGGTTAAGGTTGCAGAGAACGCTGCATGGGCTCGGAAGATATTGGGGATGTCTAGATCTGATGAAGAGTTGTGATTAAAGTTGTATGTACTTTTCTGTATTTGTGTAGTGACAATTTCTACTCGAGACGATCCAGCCTCAACAGTGGAATTAGCAATGCTAGTGACCAGTCATAGATCAAGGTGGAGGGGAGTCACAAATATTAGGGCTTACATACAACAAACACTCACAGAAAAGATCACGAAATAAGGTAGTGAACTCAAGTGTGGCCAGCCGTCTCAGCCCACTCCTTGCTGCCCATTTGTACCAGACGTGAACAAGCACGGGCAAATGCGAAGACCTCTTCTTCTCCCGTAAACATGGCACTGGAGCCAACAATTTCGCTTGAGAGGCCCTGTTCATCGGGTCAAAACGTTACTATCAATGACGAAAGTAGAAACTCACCAGGTCGTCCATGACGCTACGCATATGGTCAGAAACGGGTTTTGCAGATGAAGAATCATCCTCCGAAAAGACCTTGTATATCGGTACCTCTGATGTTATGAAGAGCTTTGTCTGCAAGAACGTCAAATGGAAGCATAGGCCAAGAGAGCCGGGACGTACACGACTTTCGTAACAGGCTTTCAAAGAAGCGTTAGTTGCGCTGCCTAGAAAAAGGAAACTCCCACCGACCATCGATGAATGTGATAAACCTTCGAGCCTACCGAAATTTGTTAGCCTTGAAATGTAGACCATAAGTCAAGACACACCATGTCTTTACTATCCATACCCATCTTTGGCACATCTAGTACAAAAATGGTCCCAAAATTCTTTGTAACCTCCAAGTAGTCGGCAGCACTCAGTGGTTGTCCGCAGAGGTCATGAAATCTAAATTTCGCGATCTTGCTGGTGCTCTCCGGCACCACGATGGTCCTGCCCCATGTGCTTAGAGCCCGCTTGTGGATCGGAGGATCGGATGGATCTGCACTGGTCAGAGACTTAAACACCTTGTTGATTTCGATGGCGTTCTCTGGGGTTAGCGGGTCATAATAAACGTGAGATAGTGCCCGGGGTATTCGTCGATAGTCTAACAAAGTAAGAGTTAGGAAGATGGTGGGGTTTGAGGGGATACAGGTTGGGTACCAGTGCCAGAATCCAGGTCAGTCACCTCAAAGTGGGATTTAAGTAGTTCGATCGCAGGAATAAAGCTTGACCGTTGTATTCCGTTCTTGTAAAGATCATCGGGGTGTCGACTATGTCAAGGCTTGTTAGCGCTACAATGGGAGATGCGAATTCACTTACTTTGACGTCATCACACACACGACACCCAAGTTTACCATAGATTCCAGCAATCGACGAAGTATCATTGCATCCGCGATGTCAGTTACCTGTCAAATGTAAGTAACCAATATCAGAATGGCGGCAAACCGCAAATACCTGGAATTCATCGAAGCATAAAATGAAAGCTTCATTCGCCAAATCCCGTGCTACAGGTAAGATAGGGTCGCCACCATTAAAGCCCATCGCAATTTTAGCTGCATGTACGCGTTTATGCACATCTATCATGAAAGCATGGAAGTGAACCCTTCGTTTCCGTGTGATGGATGAAGGAAGCGTCTTAAAGAAGAGATCCATTAACATCGTCTTTCCTGTTCCAACGTCGCCATATAAATATAGCCCTTTTGGCGCGGTCTCTGGGGGAGAAGTAGGTATCTGGGCCTCGCGAGTGAACAGGCGCGATAGCTGGGAAAGACAGATGGGATTAGAGCCAGAACTGCATGCATTGAGATAGAAAGGACGTGCTATAGAGTTTGTTTGGGATGCTTCTGGTATTCTTGGGGGATTATAGTCGATTAGTTTGTCGTGTAGGTCTTGCAATTTCTGAATAATCCTGGTCTGGTGTTCGTCGCCCCGCAACACACCAGATGTAATGAGTTGGTGATATTCGCCCATGGGTGTCATGACTTCTATATAGCGTGTGTGAGTTGAATGGAAAGTTGCAGACTTGAAATACGCACCTGTCGTTTGCTGTGGGGGGCGATGAGGGGTATTGGCATTTGCAGCAGCCCGGGTACCGAATAGAGAATCCTCCACATTGCGTGAATTGGTGCTTGTTTCTACAGATATTGACGAGTTAAATCTATGCGTAGATGCTTTATGTTGACAGAGAGGGACCGCGGCAAGATTTGGGCGGTGTCGAACGACGACAGATGCCTGCCGCCGTGGAGCAGAAACGAGTATTGACCGCGCAGACTTCATCCTGAAGAGGTTGAGGACAATAGACGAGGGTCCTGCAAGGGTTATAGCTTTGCAGTAACGCCGCTGGGGAAAGAGTCGGCCCTCCGTTGAAAAGAGCTTGGTAAAAGGAGAAGATGATCGACCGGAGGCTCGGATCTCAGCGTCGCCTTCATTGCCGGCCGTTTCCTTCGCCTCACTGTCATGGACGACACGGAGACATACATTTTATTACTCCTCTCCGACAGCAACCTGCCAACAGGCTCCTTCGTCGCGTCCTCTGGTCTCGAGTCCTATGTAAAGCACGGATTTTCATCATCCGAGCCTACGACCGCCACCATCACTTTTGTTCAGGACAGTTTAGGGGCCTATGCGCGTAGCGCACTTCCATTCGTCTCCGATGCACACCGTATCGTCGAATCGTTCAAGGGAAACAGCGATTTACAAGCCGGAATGCTACAGGGAAATCAAGATAAGACTTTGAAGGATCTCGCCGCTCTGGACGATTTATATGATACGATGACTCTCAATCATGTTGCCCGACGAGCTTCCAAATCACAAGGAGTGGCTCTTCTTACTCTCTATTCAAAGGGCTTCTCGCGGCCCCCCTCTTTCTCCGTAGCTTCGGTTGCAGAAGAGTGCGATCAAAATAGCCATTTGAGTAAATTGCTCGATAAATTCAAATTAATGGCCAGGAGAGAGGAGACGCCTGCTCATCTTCCAATATGTTGGGGTGCCCTTACAGCCGCATTAGGTCTTTCACTAGGTTCGCCTCCTCATCACGCATTAGGATGATGGGGATCGTTGAAGTTGCCTGCAGAGCGTTCTCAATACCTCCACTTGTTTCTTCACGCTCGCAGTCTGCTATCAGCATCGGTCCGTCTCAACGACATTGGGCCCTATTCTGCGCAGCAGCTCTTAATGCACATCGTCCGGCCACTAGTTGCAGGTGAAGCCGCTCGGTGCAAAGATTTGTGCACAGGACAGCTAGAGGATACAAATCTGGATTTTGATGAAAAGATACACGGCCCAGCAAATACATGGCCATTGGGAGAAATCCTCGCTGCTCGCCACGACTTACAGCACTCCCGTATTTTCAATAGCTAGAGCTGTTCTCTAGTCCTCGTCAGGCAAAATGGGATTAATGAATATTAATCACGACGTTGCAGTTAGGGCTAATCTGGAGGACACTTCTGCTTGAGACCGGACAAGGTTGGCGAGGTAGGAGATCATGAGGGTATCCTGGGGCAGAGATATATTTAGACAATGTACTAAGATATAAACATCGGATATAACGCACCTGGAGGCTGCCGTTGAAACTACCCTTGTTAAGATCGTCTGTACTGGCGCCTAGGGTATCCATCAAGTAACGTCCAATTGCTGGGTCACCTTTCGCCTCTCCGGATAGTACTCCTTGGACATAGGTCAGGACGCGGTCAAGCATAGACTGGACCTGAAGGATGGACTGCTCTAATATTTCCAGGTCAGATACGGGTTGTTTGGATGTCGAATTTGGTGCAGCTGCCGTTTTCGCGAGTAAATCAACTGCCGAAGTAACGTCAATTAAAACTTCACAACAGGAAAAACGAGCGTCATACTTCCGCTGCGTTCTGCGTCGTGGAAATTTATCTGGACAGGTACGGGCACAAATACACAGTTTTCAGGCTTGGGGAAGACGCCGACTGGGGAGCTGCAAAAAAAAAATTAGATCAAATGACACACTTTTGATAAATACATACCTGACGTATGCAGAGACACCTGCGGTCTCGCCCTCCTCTATACCTGTGTTAATCGCAAGGTGGATAGCCTGATTCGGGGCAGTCTCTTGTGAGTAAAAGTTTTGAATGAGGGCGGAGTAGGTATTGAGGTTTGATCCAGTAGAGTACCTTGAAGCGCGCCAATGATCAACATAGAAATATCAGTATATGGGATCCACTCACCATCCAACAATGACCTCTTTGGGGTTAACCTTATGGTGGAGTTCGTACATCGCCCGATGGTACTCCATGTCTACTGCTACCTGTTCGCTGGTCTCGCTGTGCAGCACGGCAAACGCAGACTTGACCTCGATCTCGGTTTCTGTCCGAGTGCCAAGAAGGGTTCCAATCACCCTATCCTGGTTTTCTCCACGGCGAAGATAGTGGTCTAGGATGGTGAACAGAGCGACGGGGTGAACAGTCACACTCGTTGGTGTGCGCCTAGAAGATTGATAAAAATATGATTTCTGATTAAAAAAGCAAGACCATACGGAGCATTTGGGTTGGCCACAGTGGATGTTGTGTGAATGTGCACCGCTGAGGACGAGGGGCCGAGAGGCATCTTTTTTTGTGTTCGCTGCTGTAAAGGGCAAAGGACGAAATTCCAAAATGTTGTTCGGCAATTGCCGCGCCTGTCTTTCACTCGTCCAGCACACTCGCAAAAACTTCAATGCCTTCCGAAGAGAACAAGGTGGGCCTCTGCCTGTTCATATACTTCGAATACCTTACTCAGAGTAATTCTACAGGAAAGAATTGCAAAGGTTGTCGAAGTCGGCCGTGTATGTTACAGTATTTCGACTCGGGAGGGTAATACTGGACTGACCGACGTTCAAATGTACAGAACATCCTCCACTATGGCTGGATACCTCTAATCATCTACATTGGATTCACACGGAGTAACCCCCAGCCCTCGCTCATCAAGTGCGTCACTACGTTGTATCACTCTGCGACCACTGACGACTCATGTACCTTCCCAGGTTGATCAGCCCCCTCGCATAAACACTACTTGTATATTATCTTAATGCTCTAACACCCAAAATACACGCTGTCACCAATTATTGAAACTCTGCTCGTTCAAACCTAAGCAGCTGTGGGACTGATTTTGAAGCCTGTGAGTCTCTTTTGATGCTTTGAATACCATACAACCACATGATTATTTACGTCGTGGTGGTGCTCTTTTTGCACTCTGATCCACTCACAATGTGGTGTAATGGCATAGCTTGTTGTAACCGCCTTTCGTGCTGGTTTATCAGGGGACGCTGACATGCGGACTTGACAAGGCCAGATATGACTTTTCTCTCTTCTCTGCTTCCGTGGTATCCAACGTACAGCTAATATCATCATGACAGGAGTTGTCTAAAATTGAACCAAACAGCTAAGGTTACAACAATTGAACAGAACATTAATCAAATCATAGGTAAATCCTTCTTAAATCTGACGCGCTAGTAATACGCTTGCAGATCGGACATAGCCTTGTCGAACCAAGGCAACGTAACCAACACTCGCGGCAACAAGTGTGCCAACAACCGGTCGAGACCGTTGGCTCATTGTATGGATCAATGCATATTCGACAAAGGAGTGACGTTGAGGAAGATACACGCATGCTTTCCTACAATTTCTTCAGCTTCCACCAGGGCCTTCAACATTAAGATCTTACCAGTTGTGTCACTTTATTTTCAAGGGCAGTGATCATAGAGACTTTGTCTCCGCGTTTTCGAGCCGCTAGAATTGCAAGATCCATTTGCTCTGATTCACCAAGCCCCATCACTTCCTCCATCTTTGTTTTTGCTTCCTCCAGTCCTGAGCCCGACCCAGACGTATTCCGCACTACCTTTCCCTCAGCAACCAAGTCGCGCAGCATCTTCTGCGCGCTCTGTGCTTCAGTTTCACCATCCTCCTCAATTTCCACCTCTGCATCTTCATCCACTTCCTCCCGAGAAGAGGTAACAGGTAGAATGTCTCCTTCAGTGAATTGAGCGTCACCGAATCCTTCATCTCCATCGACATCAATTTCGCCTTCAACATCTTGCTCGTCCTGATTTCGAGTATGAAAGCCGAGACCTGTGAAAGTTGCAGTGGTTGTACGCGTTTACACCAGGATTATTATTCACCTCTCACATCTCCCACATGACCAGCAGCGCCGTCTGGGTAGGACTCTTCCCAAACCTCTTCCGCTGCACGTTGTTCCAGAGTACGATGTCTCTCTTCTTCCAACCTTTGACTTTCGTTTGCAACGCATGCATCGACGTGTGCATCCAGGACGTCCTGGTCGCCCCTCACAGTGACCATGCATATGGGGCATACGATTTCTTCAGCCCGTGACTCCTTTTCCTTCCCTCCCTCTTCCTCCCGTCCCATCTCGCGAAATTTAGAAAACCGTTGTTTCCGATGGCGCTTGATAGTTTGAATCACTTTTCCCGCCTCCGCTGATGTATTGGCTTCGGTTGAGTTTCGAACTTTTAGAGTAGATGATCTACCACTTCGTAAGCTTGGCCCCGGACTGAAAATTATGAGACATGGCGAATCCGTAGTGGCAAAGAGCCCTCACCCGTAGTCTGGTTCTTCATATAACGCCTCTATCGAACCGACCTGATCAAATATAGCCTGTAGTCGTTGCGACTCGAGTTCTGCGTGCGTACCGAGCAGACGGATGGGGACAATTTCATCACAGACGGGACACGGTCTGGTTTCTGCGCGTTTGGCTGCACATCCTTCAGATTATTTCTAATGTGTGTTTGAAGCTTGCTACATACGTTTTTTGATTTTCGGAGCACTAGAAGCAGCGAGTGAGACGGATGATGTTGTTGCCTCTCGGTCCTCAGTGTGAGCTCTTTTTTTCCCTCTATATTGGCCAAGCTTGTAAGTGCTTGCGATCAATTGTATAATTGAACTTGCTCGACACACTTTGACGAACTTGCGACAGCCATTGCACACGAGAAGCTCGTTTTCAGTCCAAAAACACGGGAGACCTGAGAGGCCTTATTCCTCGCAACCGTAAGTTGTATGGGAGGGGTAAGTTGGGATGGATCGTAGACACTGCTAACGGATGGAGTTGAGATTCTTTGCTCACGTGATGGTAAAAAGTTTACTACGCGACGCG
>JABAJT010009858.1:0-12022 GCA_018850275.1 Tephrocybe sp. 9174TJB
TAATTGAGGAGGCTACTATGTATATACGCCATACAAGCAAGCATTCAATAAGATCGGAAGTTGAGTTCCGGGATGGGGTAGGATATATTGGTGATGGTGGGGTATATGGTATGGAGACGACGGGAACGGGATGGAAGGCGGAAAACGGGAGAGAAAGCCATTAGACGCCATGAGTATTGTAGTAATGGGACGGAAAAAGAGGGAAATTGAATGCGATTGCGATGCATGGAGTTACGAGTGGGGAAGTGATATGGGTTTGGTTGTTGATACAAAATCATAGGTTATGAATGGATGCATCTATGACATATGAGCATTTGTTGGCGATGGGTGGCGAAGGAGAGATATACGACATATAAGCATGATGAACGAACAAAGTCCAAAACCCAGATAAAGGATATATAATGTGGCACGGCAGGGAGGGGGAGTCGCGAAGGATATAGTCGTGTGGCAATGTCTGGCCACGACGAAAGGGAGGGAGAAGGAAGAAGGGGGGCGTAAAGAAAATTAAGGTCGTGACGAGGGGTCGTGAAAGCATAATCACATCGAGATGTCAAGCCCGAAAAAAAAAACGAGAAGAATAAAACGATATACATATCCATCCATTAGAGAGCGAAAAAGTGGAAAGAAAAAATAAGTGGTATGGTGTCACCACCACGAGGTGTTACGGGAGTGGCGAATGCGCTACGCCTTTTCACCGTCTTTTGAAGGGACGTAGTCCTTGTGGACACGCATGTGTTGTCCAAGGTTATCATGCCGGCTGAAATCCTTGCCACACCCAGGATACGGGCACCGATGAGCTAAATCATAACAAAAAGTCAGAAATCAAGATTGCGAAAAATAAAAAGACAGGGGAGAAGGAAAAGAGAGAGAGAGAAAAGACCTCACGTTTTTCGTAAGTATGTATACTCCTAATATGTCTTTTCAGATGCTCCCCTCTCGCAAAAAGCTTGCCACATCCATCGACATCACAAGTGTACGTCCTCATACTCTTCCCCGCTCCCGCTCCTCCCCTCTTCTTTCCCTTAGCACCACCACCACCACCTCCTCCTCCTATCGTCCCAGCGCCCACCACAGCCGGCATTGATGATGTTGAGGGCACAGAGGAGCCTTCGTCGTCCTGAAAGTCCTCCATAGTAGGAACACGTCTTCCTCGCGATTTTTTTGTGAGATTGGGTACGGGGATGGGTATGGGGAGAGTCGTGGTGGGTCTAGTTCGGCGGCGGGGGATGCCACTGCTCCCAGAGGCGGAGACGGGTGAATAAGGTTCGGAGGTGGAGGGCGATACGGAGGTGTGTGAGTATGTACGCCGAGGACGAAGTGGCGCTGTTGAGGAAGAGGAGGCGGCGGCGTAATGGTCTTGATGGGGGTGGTGGCCAGTAGATACGAAGTCGTCCATGTATACATCCGTATGGTTGGTGGTGGGCGAAGCGGAGTAGGAAGATGAAGGGTAGGGATTGTACCTCCCCGAACGAAGACTGCGCGCTTCAGTATGTGGATAGGATGCCGACGACACTCGCCTCCTCGTTGCCGAACGACGAAGTACGAATTCTGGATCCCGTATATCATCCTCCTCATCCTCATCGTCATCCTCGTCGCTTTCCAGTTCCTCGTCATCCTCGTCATTGGGGTCTTCTTCTTCAAGAGGAGGAGGGTCCACAGCCTCTTGCTCGGTGTCGCCACTCTGGTGTGGCGCGTACCCAGTATACGAAGGAGGATCCAAATCGTCCTCCCCATCCGCATCGGCATCTGCGTCAGCATCCTCGTCAACAACAACATATTGTTGACCGCCCGCCCGCTCACCTGCCGCGGCGTACTCCGTTGTCGTCATCCCCGTCGTATCGTAATGCCCTTCCGTATGTTGGTGTACCTGATGATTATCCCCCCACTGCTCATCATCCAACTCGCTCTCCTCCGACTCGACAAATTCTGTTTTATCCATCGGAACACCGGTCACAAATTGGGGGTCACATACATCTCCTACGACGAAGATACTTCGGTCGTCGGTTGAGGAGGAGGAGAATATGGAAGAGGTGGTGGTGGCGGAGGCGGTGGGATGGTCAAACTCGCTTGGGACGCCGTCCGCGTTATATCCAATGTCGGCTGGGGGTGTGCCGTAGATGTGATGATCGTGATGGACGGCGGGTACTGACGGCGTGGGGTCTGTCGGTGTGAGGTCGGCGGGAGGTACAGAAAATGATGGCTGTCGTTGGGAATGTCGTTGTTGTTGGGGATAATAAGACGAAGACGACGTAGAGGATGCAGAAGGGTGATGTTGGGATGTTGTGGGGATGGGAGAATGTGTGTGAATGGGTATTGGTATTGCGGTCTTTGGTGAGGAGGCAGAGAGGTCAAAGATGTGCCGTTGACGGGCGGTGCCACTGTGTTGGGAAGCGTAAGGGCCGAGGCTGGAATAGATATCGACTTCTTCCTGTTTGATACGGACGAGGTTGTTGCTTGGTGGATGGTGTGCGGCGTGATATTCTGATATGGAGGGTCTCAGGGTAGTCGAGGAGTCAGAAGCGTGGAGTGGAGAAGAAAATGTATTGTGTGGCATACTTCCTGAATGGGAGTACGTAGTTGTTGGAGGGGGATACTGGGGTTGAGGTTGATGCGAGGTTGTCGGGCTAGCGCGCCATTTGTCAAGCTCGACATGGAAGTACTGATCGTGATATTGGTGCTGTGGCCGATGTGATTGTTGGAGAGAGTGAGGTGAATGAGTTGTGAGAGATGGAGAGTGGGGATGGGGGGCGTTGGGGGGGATGGAGATGGGGATAGGCGAGTGTATGATCGTTGGGGAATTATGTCGTTGTTGATGGAACGAGGACGGGGAACTCGGAGGGATGTACAACGCGAGGTTCTTGAGGCGCTCTACCTCACTCGGGAGTTCGTGGGATGTGACAGAGCGGTATGAAGGAGCATGGGAGAGCTGCTGCTGAGAATGGTGGTACTGTCTCTTGGCCGCCGTGGCAGAAGAGTCGGACCAAGCCATCATTCCGAGGTCAAAGTCCTGGGGGAAAGCTGCTCCCTCTGGTGTGTAGCTTGGTGCAGACGGGTAGGTAGGGTTGTAGTCCTCCATTTGATCTGAAATTGTATCGAGAGGCTCTGAGTTAGAGTAGGACGCACTGGAGCCAGAGGAGAATGGCGATGGTGCAGAGCAAGCTGTGTATGAGGAAGGGCTAACAGGGTCTGGACAGAAGGCGCGAGGGACGGAATCTGGAGGAGCGTCGAGGTAGGAGTAGTTGAGGGAGAGCATGGTGTGGCGAGCTATAAGGTAAAATTCTGGACGAGGGAGTGATGGCACTGGACCTTGTATGATCGACGGAAGAAGGGCCGGGCAAGGTGGGGTAAGGGCGCAGGAGGGACTATATATCCACAGCTTCAAACTTGGCTCGTCCTTCAGGTAAAAAGGTTGTTCATGCAGCTGACCTCTGTCGATCGATCTCAGGTCCTCCCTTTTATTATTCGCTGGCAACTCCACCTGGCTGCTATTCGGCACGCTTTCCTATGACCCATTGTCAGTTCGCAGAGTCTATCCTCGAGCATCCCAAAGATCGGGAACAATCCACTGCACAGGTTGAGTTGTGCCATTTTCGGAATTCTCCCTCCATCTGCTCCAAGATGCGAATCGTCCGGCCCGACTCGCATTCAAACTCCGCCATACCGCCCATCTCCGCAACGACAATTTTTTTTTCCCAACTTTCATCCAAGAGGCTTCTTCTCAAGAGTTAGCCCAGGATAGTCACTCAACCTTCTCATCACAGCTACTCCCCTCCACCCACCTCCCCATCCCGCACAACTCATATCCACCTTCCCCTTCCCCGTTGCCTCCTTCTCGAATCATACGGAACCCCGCATACTTCCGGTATCGATCTCTCCGGCTAACGGTTCCTTTCGGGCACAACCCCATCCTCTCCATCCTCCCCCCTTCTTCCCCCCAATCAAATCTTAGATCTCTTTTCAGGGACCAACAAAAACTAATTTCAAAATAAACGCAATACATTCTTCCATCCATAAAGCACTAATCTCCGATCTCTAGCCTCAGGCTTGATGATCAGCCCACCAACGTTATCCCAGAACCTGTTATAATGGCGTCTTTCTAGCAAGCTTTGTCGCTCACGCCTGCGTTTCTTATCCTTAGTTATCTTGACAACAAAAACCTTTCCAACAAACTAAACTTTTGCATCTTCATCCGATTTTCGCGTCCCATGGCTATACATAAATTTCGCCTTCGTTCATCCATCATGATGCATGTACAAATATACCCAACACATAACACATAACACGAGTCCCGTGTCCCGTCCGTGGCGCCCTCGTTTTGTTTTACATATATTTATTTCTAATTTAATGTGAACTATAATGATCTTCGGCATTCATTTTTTTCTCTCTCTACAGGACCTATTTTTTTCTGTCTGAATTCTAGCGCGTTTTCAGGTCCCCACCTCACTCCGCCCACCAATCGAACTCAAGGCGACTACAGTACCCGCCAGCCCAGGGTCGAAATGCCCTAATCACAATACATACGTGTCATCATGATTCAAGGATCTAACTAAGGGCGCCACACGACAGGGCTTTATTAGCTTAGCCCCACGCCGCCCTGACTACCTCCCTGACCTCGAACTTCTGGGCGATAGCACCGAACGAACGCCGCAAAGTACTTATACAAAAACTTGTTACCGCCGCTCCTCCGAAGGATATACATAACACTGAAAGGCCCCGCGCGCGCGCAAGGACATGCATATCCTGCCCTTCCAAGTCTTCGCCTTGTCTTGCAATCCTTCGGATTCGGACCTAACGCCCGAGCATCCATTTGCTCCAGACTCGCATTTATTTGAGGTACTCGAGGAAGTGCCTGCATATACATAAGTACCAGGCGATCCAGACCATGCTGTACCACCTGCTGGAAGTTCATGATCATCGATGCCGTATGTGTAACTTATACTTTCTTCTTCTTGTTACAAAACTGATACTACTGCCAGTGCCAGTTTATACTACAATACTAAATACGACTCATGTCCCGGCCGGATAGGTGTTTCAAATTTATTTTCGTTTTCGTTATACGATTATAAGCTACAGCTTGATCCCATCGCATCATTCGAAGTCGTTATTAGTTATCATTGAGACGATACATAACGAGACGAGCATACACCTTATCGTGGTAAGAGGATGTCCATACCTTCCTTATCTTACCTACTTACATCAACATCACAACACAGAGTGTCGTTCCTGGGCCATATGATGACGATGCATACCTACATCCTTTCCCCCATTTCGTCGTGGATCCCATTATTACACAATGCAAACGGGAGTGCCCATGCGCCCACGTACGTACGTATAAGCTTCAAGTCCACGATATTGATGGTGTTGTTAATATTAATAGAGGGCCACAGGCTGGTAGTTGACTCCATCGCTCCAAGCTTCTTGTGCTCGCCATGGGCCATAAAGCTTCTCTCGCTTGTTCCCATCCCGAGCTTCTCTGCAGAGTACCTTTTCCTTCTTCATCTTCTCCTTCGAGGTCTTTCCGCTGCGTATACCCATTTAGCCTGGCAGGGCTGAGTATGCTGTAGGGTTGTCATCGTTCATCATATCGACGAACGAACTTGTTGAACGACATCATTGGTCTTGTCAATATCTGCGGGCTTAGCACTTTTAGCACCCACCAGCATTATGGCGCTAACACTACGCTACGCTACTCGGCAGGCAGGCTAGCTGGGTCCGACAGAAATTATTTAAAACTCCGGAGAGCCTGTGGGTCGTAAGCACACACGCCACGAGGATCGGGAGGGATCCCGCGCTTGGTCAGACTAACTTTGGGAATTCGAAGCACCTATGGAAAATGACACTGTAGCTTGTTCTTTGTTCTCGTTCTTGACTTGACATCGTAACCCACATGGCTTGATAATACCTAGGAACGGTCACCCCGAGGGAGGATAGGGAGAGTTGGTGGCGAGTGTGTTGAAACAGATATTCGTAGGGGCAATCAGGCTTTAGCTCGTGCTTGAAGCTCTTTCGAGTCCTTCTTTTCATTCTAGTGAGGTTTCCGACTTGCGATTCCGGGACGTACAAAGGGATTGTGGCATCCGAGTATACGGCTTTGGTAGAGCGCTGTGAGGATTAAAATGAAACAAAGTGCAGTTCATATGAGATGCAAAATGAAGCTCATCTATAATAGGTGGGAACGACAAACGTAACTGTGAGGGTTGACCGGAACCGGAAGCATATCAAAGCAAGTTCTGAGCTATCAAGCAAGATAGTCGAGAGCACAATTGCCCACAGCTGCCTTTGCTATTGATAGAATTGAAACGGTCTAGGCCGAAAACATGTCCCATTCCTGCCTGGAGAGCGGCGCTGCAAAATCGAAGGCGAAGGCTAGCCCATCGGACTATGTAAACCTGCCAAAGAAGCCATATGCGAAAGTAGACCACAAAAACGCGTTTGGCCTTGACGTGTTGTAAGGTGTAAGCTGAGTCTTCTTGGTGCAGTCGGGCCTTATGAATTTCACAGTCGTGGTCGTGTTGATTTGTGATACTTTACACCGACGAGGGAGCCACTCCAGATCGCACCGGCGTGTAGAAAGGTATGCAGCCATAGAACATCATTCTAGGCGGATACTAAAGAGAGCCTAGCTTGGCGACTGGTCAGACATGTCCCGGCCGAACCTCGTCATGGGATACACATGCACGTAATCGAGGTGCAATTCAAGAGGCTAGAGGACCTGCATCGTTTCCATTAAGTATCGGGTCCAACCCATGCCCGCAACAGAAGAAGGGGTGATTACCATTCTGAGTTACAGAAACATTGTCTGAGATGAGTCGATAGACAAGCCCGATGTGACCGGCTGGGCCAAAATTACGAAAGAAGATAGCGCACCATAGCCGAGGATGTGAGGGCTGCCCGCCGTGACATGTTTAGACTTGTATGGACAGCCGCAGCCATTTGCCTGGGGCCTTTATCTCGGGCAATCCACCGACAGTGAGAAGTTTTGACCAGCTGACTATGCATGGCTTCCAAGTTTATACAAATCTCCCATGTCTTCACGAAGAAAAGAGTAACCTATACGACATGGTTTCGTTGAATTGATTGTGAGTTAAAGCAAGGCGGAAGTTCGCGGCTGTACCGATGTATATTCGCGAATCACCTGAGGTTAGTTAGGCGCCATGTCAATGAACCAACTGTTGCGATTCCACGACTATAGTGCAAACGATCGGCGCAAGCCTGTATACCCGAGCATCAGCATATCAGACAAGGTGACGAAAGCGCAACGTTACTTCAGTGGAGGACACCTTTTCAGGGTTGGTAGTGCAGGAGACTCGTTGGAGATACAATTCCCAGGACAGTGCCGCTCAAACAGTTCGAAACCCCATTGTGCATTGGTGTAAATGCGAATCAACAACAAATACACCCATTGGTAGCTTCGTGTTCTGAAGAACATTCGACGATTTCATTTGTAGCTTATATTGGAATGAATTGACGGCGGAAGCAGTCGATAGAACCAACGAGTACACTCATCGCATAGTAGGCGAAGTTCGTTCTCTAGCCTTTTCAACACGACATTGCTCAAAAAAGAGGACAATTGACACACCGTGTACCAAAATCTCAAAATCTCAAAGACGGGATGACATATGATCGAGGGTGACAAGTAAACACCGAGATACAACCTGTGTTTGGAACAATGTCCCAGCTGTTAATAGAATCAATTGATTTCCAAGTAATGTCGATCAAGGAAGGTCACCTTTTGTACGTTCTTACCAGAATGACAGGGTGTTAAAAATATTGTTCTCGATGGGGTGGAACCTGGTAAGTGGATGTGATGCCATGATCCAATCTCATCAGACCACTGCAGCTCAAACCTTAACTGTAAGAGTGCCAGTACCAAGATCCTGGGGCGAGTTCTACTTTTTCGCTGGCATGGTACATGACCACTGAAAGGACTTTGCTCGTAGGCCCATGAAGCTCGTCATACGGGTAACTTTACTCGGTCAAAATCCTGAAGAAATGATTGACGAAGCTGGTAAACAACAGATGTCCATTAATCCCTTTTAGTTGATTTGAACAGCCACGAGGCTACTGACCTGTCACGCCTATCACAATCTTGGATGAAGAAAAAACTTACAGAACTTGCAAAAAGTAACCATACGCGACGTTTACGTTTATCAATTTGGCTGCACATGCTACACCATTCGCGGGAGAAGGTAAGCCTTCTACGTGAAATGAAAAGACTGCTCAACTGAAGGTGATCCGCTCTTATCCTCGGACTGGGGTGAGGTATCGCCTGTTGAAGGAGTTCTGATTGCACCTTGAAACCCGAAAGAAAAGAATATTTCATAAGCTTGAGTCACTCTCTGCACATCAAAGAACTGTAATAATACATTCGAAGGTCAACAAAGTCGTAAGACATTGATTAGAATGATTCCTATGCCCACTCTAATGTACCTAGTATACATACATTGTCAGCACTTAACGCAATAATCAATGGGTAAGAAGGGTAAACACGCACCGAGTCGATGGCCACGACGGGTGTGCTATAGAACATCCATCCAAACAAGTGTTCGTCAAACCCCGAGGCGATATCCATTTATGATGGATCGTGAACACGTAGTATGTATGCAGTACAAAGAAGAATGATAAGCAGGTGGTAGAACTGCTCCCAAGAAACCCAACCGGGGATAGCTTGTCAAGACACGAAGAGGAAAAGAAATACACACGGTTCTGAGTGGGCCCGACCGACTGGTGACTCAACGTTTGTTCGCAAGAAGAGGCCTCGTGAGCAGGTAGTCGTCCGGCAAGGACGTGGAGCATCCAAAGTGGTACTTGTGTTTGAGAGGGAAAGTCGTTTGAAGATTGTAGATGGGGCCGCCATGGTCAAAGGCCCAGACGAGCTTGATTGAGAAGTGGGGCATTGTATGCGTAGCAGGCATGCTTCTAGGCCTATATGTCGCACTCATCACTTTTGCCGCTTTACGGATGCCTAATGATCAGAACTTTGTCAGAGATATCCGTAACAAGAGTGAGAGATATAGCCAAGATGGAGGCTTGGCTTTGCCTACGCACGACGAACGTTCTATCGATCTAAAAGTAGCAAATGTCATGATCATGAAATTTGAAAGCTAGAACTTCGCCTTCACCGCCCCATGACACCAATTTTGTGGCGAAACAGCAAACAGTGACATCATACTAGAATCATACTCCGTGTCGGGACACTGATTCACTATGCGAATGAGGTTCTTGCTCGCAGTACTACGAATCTGGAGTTACTAAACCCATGAGAGGTACTCGACTGGGGCGCATTGGCTAGATGCCACCATCGATGCTATGGATTGGTGTATCCGACGAGTCGCTTGTCAGCTCCACAGTTTTCAGCGAGGAACAAATATGATTGTAGACGTACTACTAGACCGATTCCGACGTAGTCTGATAAGTTCCGAAGGAATCGTTCCTGTATCTTTGCGTAGTACAATTCCATTCTAACATCAGGGTGCAACAACCAAATTGACGCGAGCCCGCATGCTCGCTGTTGCCACCAGTTCGAATCAGCTTGTTTTCTCATCCGCGACAAAGCGTCAGAAAGTGGGGGAGGCTGAACGTCCTGGCAGCGGTCAAGCATGAGGTTGGCTTAGACCAATCACAAACATAGAACGTAGTATGTGCGCCGATAAATCAAACAGCGCTTACTTGACCGTAGCGGATGCAAGTTGAAGCCACCACTTGTAAAAGTACTCGGGTGAGACATACACGCTATCAGCAATGCCTGGGGGAACATGCAAGGCACTCGGGCAATTGGCCCTTGTAATTATGGCTATAATATGTAGCATGAATGGTTGCTATATTGTACACGCATGTGTCAGTTGATGCTATTGACGAGGTTTTGTTTTAATCTCACCGCCAGTAGTTTCGCGTACGGTAAATTTCTTTTTGGGTGGTCCATCTTCGAGGGTCAAATATTGGTTTGCAAAAGAGACAGTCCTATGCAGAAAATGGATGAATTGACTTGCCTTCATGAGAATGAAGGCGGTGAATGAAACAAAAGTTGAAACCACAACGGCCGTGACCGAGTCAGTAGCATCAGAGGCCAAGTCGGGTAACCATTCTTTTATCGTGTGAGATTTGCAAGAATCGCGTTCAAGACGATTAGAATGGATAGACGTTGAACGTTGAACGTTGAACACGCGTTTGTCAATGTTTCACGAACTTCGGACTCGGAGGGTCGCCAAGAATTGTAGCACGTGACTTGTGTGAAAAAAATTGCTTCCGTCCAAGTTAAGCCCTGCGCAAACTCAGGGGCTTCTACCCTTGTTTTCGACATCCTCAACCCCCTTACTCCTCTCCATCGAGTCTACTTTGCTCATAATCCTAAGAGTAGGTCGCGTGTGTCGACCGTTTAGCACATTCCTAGGCTCTTTGACTGGTCTTGTGACTATCTGCTGGTTACGCAACCCCTGTCGCAGTCCTCATTTAAAGGGGCTTCACGCATGTATACTACGAATGGGCTCAAAGCATTGACTGGGAACCAGGGGGAAGCATCAGACATACAAAGCGATTCCAAGTTCCAGGACGGACAGGCGAGTTTTTCTACTCGTGACCCTCTGTGGCGGATGTGCACCCTAACAGGAAATTGACAGGAACAGTCCGCATCGGCTCAGACACAGAAAGGCGCGATCGAATCAACTGGCGCTGTCGAGCAAATTCCTAATCGGCGCCTTACAAGGTCACAGACTGGTCGTGTAGCCAAACGGCCTCGACAGGACGACAGCCCCTTACCGGAGGCCAATCACAAAACAACTCGGACGTCAACAAAAATGCAGCCAGGGTCTCCAATACCCACACCGACATTGAGGGGAGCCGCCTTAAGTGACCAGAGCTCAGTTCCTCTGCTACCACCTCGTCAAATATCGGCGCCCAAGCGCAGCCACACGCCAGAGACAGAATCGAGCTCAAACATTCCTATCGAGTTCCCGACCTCAAAACTGCGAGCTAATCTTCCCGAGCCCGTTCCCAACCTAACTAAGAAAAGTCGCGGTCGTCGTGTACCCACGAAGCTCGCTGATGACATTGGTGGCACTAACAATTCCAAGGACGCCACTCGGATGTACGTCTGTAAAGTCGAAAGCTGCGGTAAGTGCTTTCGGCGCGGGGAGCACCTGAAACGGCACATCCGATCCATCCACACGCACGAGAAACGTGAGTAGCTTATCAGGCATGGCCCCTTTACTTTCTCTTACTGTGCGCTTACCTGCTTCCCTATCTCCCTTTCTGCACAGCCTTCAAATGCACATATTCTGGCTGCAATAAACACTTCAATCGGCACGATAATCTCCTCCAGCATCTCAAGGTTCACAGAGATCTCGCCGCTTCTGAAACAAGCGCGGCAGATGACGCCGGGAGCCCCATCGAGCTCACGCGGAATACACCCTCACCCCTATATCATGCCGACCAGTCTCCTCCCTTGTCTCAATCTTACCATTCAATATCCGATCACAACGACGCTTACGACTCCTATGAGACATCGCACAAGCAACCGCGCCCTGCTTTGTACCAGCCCCCGCCTTCCTCTTCCGTGTACCGTAGCTATGACGCGTCATACACGTCTATATCGGAACCTACGAGTTTCAGAACCAACATGGCTGTCTCCTCGCTTCGTACGGAGATCCCACAGTCGCCTCCGACGTCCCGAGATTGATTTGTATCGGCGTTTGAGCACATAATCCAACCACCATGACCCTTCGAAATCTCGCAACTGCAATGTCAATTCTATAGCCATATCCGTTGTTCATTATTATCATCCCATCGCCTCCCTCGCATCAGACTGTCACACGGTTCAACATCTGTATCCAACTCCTCCGCCTCAGCATTCCAAAATCTCCTTTGGTTCTTCTTCATAATCTATCTATTTCCACAAGGGCACTGGATCCTGTTACTGCTATTTTATTAGAAGCTCCGTCCATCTGTCTGTCCTTTCTATTCGCCCATTTTCATCGTGTATTTGTATCTCGCGATCATCAACCAGGTAGTTTAAGTTAAACATTAT
>JABAJT010009859.1:0-14107 GCA_018850275.1 Tephrocybe sp. 9174TJB
TTCATACAAGATCTGTGTAAATCAGCACCATGTAGGTAGGTCATTTTCTCACGGATGGGCCATGATCGTCGTCAATTTCGTTCAAGGGCTAGCCCTGATCTCGACTGTTACCACAGCGCGCCGAATTCCGTGATTGATCGGTAAGGTGTTTTCCAGATATCCGCACAACGTGTATAGCAAAGGTGAGAAACATATTTCCCTTCTTGGATACAAGCTTCTCCACAATGTTGTTCATCGTTATCCTATGAACTAGCAACTTCTTCAAAAGTCTACACAATCAATGACATTGGCAGGCAATGAATGGTTGCCGACAAAAAGAAATCAGGCATGTTCGGAGTGTTCGAAGGTGGGTTTCTCAAAGGATGCCGTTTGGGCTTCGGTGGCTGCTTGTGGTAATACTTGACGGGTCACAAGCTCGCCGTACCTTCTATGGCTTGCATGGGCCACTCCGAATTCCATCGCTGCTTTGCTCACGACTGCAAGTACATAAAATTAAGCCATGAACCAGAAGATGAGCAGCTCCGAAAAATCACACACCTCTGTCAGAATCAGTCAAGAAGACTTCATAGATGAACGCTCCAAAGAGTGTGGCGGGAATATTGGTAAGCGCTGCAATGGCTGAGTACGAGCCACCGGAAGCTAATTCGCTATCATTTAGCTCATCTGTATGCATGTTGAACAAGGCATTTACCTCCGGTTCCCCAAATAGTCATCGACGCCAGTCGACCACCAATGTCACGCGCGGAATTTGCTACGACTGTGATAGTTGAGTTCCCAGTATTTGAACAGTCTAGTCAAGAAAAGCACGTACGCCCAGGTAAGGAGAATCCCCAGATCGCGCTCGCGCTGACATTTGTTCCATCAACAAGTGTCCGGGACAATAAGTCGGTCTACTTACTATGCCATTGCCACAACAAAGGGAGCAACTGTAGGTGGGATCAAGGCGTTTGACGGGTCGAGGGACGCCCAGATGGCAAGAGCAATGAACGTATCCTAAACTTCGTAAGTGCGATTCGGAGACATCAAATAAAGCTGCACTCACGGAAACAAACTCATTGAGGAATGTCAGTCCCAGTGTTTGTCCAGGCAAGAGATAAAATGCGAAAATTCCGGCGAGTCCATTAGGAGTGTATTGCAATTCTTCGAATTTGCCGGCCGCATGCAAGATCAGAGTGCATTCGTGGAATGTGACCTTATACTGAGCATAGATAAGCATGCACGCAATATAGGCACCCAGAATCTGTGCAACAATGTATCTGGGCAAGGTTGGTCGCATCACTCTCATCGATAATATCATAATGACCTACCGAAGGGCTTTCATCTTCGGGAAGCCTTTGAAGACCACAAGGGCAATAGAGACACATGGATTGAAGTGGCCGCCCGACGTCCCGCCGCATATACCGAGAGCAAGGAGAATGCCGGCCATGTATCCCCAGCCGATCTGTTGAATTGCTGTCCATGATAAATTGTCAGGTTCGAGTAGCCATGAGAGAGAGACAACCACGAACAAGAAAGCCCAACCGGTGCTAGGCCAGCCTCGACCAAGATATTTCCCGTAACCCAAGCTGTCTGGGAACCAACACCTATAGCCAAGGATATCAAGTTGGACTGATGGTTATTGGCGTGGATGGAAGGTTCAACCGACCTGCATACACGTAGAAGAAGACCCCGAGCTAGGAAGATAAGAGACACATTTAATTTCACAAATTGAGTTCGATGATGAAACCATTTACCATTTCAGCAAAACACTCCACGAACCAATGAACCTCCCTTCTGTTTCTCTGCCTCTCCCACCTCTTGAACACCCCGGAACGGGGCTGAATGTCACCGCGATAAACAATCTCTTGAGCCATGAGTAGAACCGTAGCTTTTTGTGGGTGGTCTCAAGGATGTTCAACATGGGATTCGGCTCCCTTATTTTATATCTGAACCGTACATATCCCTTAGGAGAGACTATATCTAAGATCAAGCTCACGGGATCTGGCTCCGATGACAATTGCACCCATACGAGATCACGCCCTGGGCTACATTCTACCCGATCTGTAGCATTCTGGAGCATTGCCAGCTGAAGGTGGCGCAAGTCGAATTCGAATAGACGAGGGAAACAACAGACGATGAAGATCGAGACCGTATATACGAGTGACATTTGGGTGCACTTTTATACTATATCCAGGCCTACATGTATACATATATATATTGTATGGTCGAGTTGGAAATGCGGCGGAGTACCACCGCCGCCGAGGTAATCCGGAATTGATGTGAATCACCCCCATGCATACCATTTTAGTTTACTGTGTATATTTGCTACCTACGACATATAAATACTATGAGGGAAGGACAATCTCAGCATGAGATTGCTGTGGTCTAACGACCTGTGTGCTAGCCTAACTACCCGTGTTTTCAACTGGTCGAAACACAGCTGATCAAAAAGGGGCTCTGAGATCTCACAGTAGATGCACATGATCATCGCAATATCTCGTCCATCGCAACAACAGATTGCGGTGATTATGCACTTGCACATGTGTCCCTAGTGTGGCACACAGGCGCTTTGGGCGAAATACATATTGACTAGTCCAGGATACATGGTTGCGAGGAAAGTATGAATCTTTAGACCTCGTGCACTTGAAGCGTGAGTAAGGTGCGAAAGAAAGGCGACGGCGAGAATAAACGCTCCTACTAATTTCGTGCCAAGCACAATGGGTGGCGTTACAGGGCGTTACCAGCGGACTCGGTAGTTCGGAAGAGTAGGTAAGCGATGGAATATTTCTTGCCTCACGTTGGCCAATACCTGATCGATTGATCACCTATGGCTTCTGATCAGAGTAACCCTCGACGTTTGTACTGAAAGAAGACGTCGAATTTGCATGTGCTACAGAGATGTGTACTGCGCTCAATAAGATGCCTCGAATGTTGGGGACAATAGCTAACCAATTGATTCCTTCGAAGCGTCCTTAAATCAGGTCGGAGTGTATGACATGGTACGCATCTCTGGTGGCACGATAAGCGTCCTCGACGGTGACGGGTGAACGGGCATCGTCCCAGTTGTGGCCGTTGACAATGATTGTCTCCTTTCCAAGGTCGTGCCCATTGAAGCCGAAGTCGTTGAAAGTGAGCAACCCATATTGATCAAATATGGCATCATGATGGCTGACGATCTTGCGATCATAGCCAACATGGCGTCCGGTGTGGCGCCTCAAGTCGCGACTAAATCCGTGAAGACCAGAATGCCATTGTTCGAAAACGATAGTCTGTGTCTCGACGTCACAGATTTGTTCGGTGATGATCCTGGGCACACATCGTTAGCAGATGTCAACTGAAAAAAAGTTGCGGGCAAACATTTTAGCCACTTCCTGCAAAACGAGTAACCGTTGCTGGACAATTTGTACGCTTTGTGGGTGACAGACAAGCTCGTGATCTGGCTGCACGATGACCTGTACACTTTGTGATCCATCGAAGTTTTCTACACCATAAAAGTTGTCGAAATCGTTCAATGAAGAGATCCCTCTCCAGTTATCGAACGAGCAGAAGTCTGTTCGTGCAGCTGCGAATTGTAACTACGAATGAGATACAACTGTATTTCACCCACGTCGAAAAATTTACTTGCCAAGAGTACCACTAGGCCTGTGATAGAGTGGGCCAGCCATCACAGAAGTCATCAGGACGGCCAGAGAAATGGAACGCGCAGCAAATCGAGTGAGCATGGTAGGTAGCGGGGAAAGAAGTGAAGGTAATAACTAGCAAGTACGCTCTTGAGTCTGTCATTCGCATAAATTTTGCATGAGGTTTACCTTGCAACGGAAAAATCGAATTGGTGCGGCCGCAAGGAAAATAACTAAGTTAGAAAAACGAAAGTAAGAGGCGACCTGGCCAAAAGAGAGGGGACGGAATGATGATTATGACGAGAATAACCTGATTTTAAGAAAAAAATGCTCGTCGCTATTAGGATTGGGATACGTACAAAATTCTGGACAGATCACCGCCAAGAACAGCTGGCCTTGCTAAACGATGTCCTTGCCCACGTTGGTTGCGAATTTTGGCTGTGAAGTGCTCACATTGCACAATGTGTCGACCGGGTGCCTGTGCCCACTGCAAGCGTGCAATGTGTCTGTTTCGGCATTTCTGTCAACATCTGAGCCTGTCATTTATTTCGTTGCAACATCTATTTTTTGGTGACACTGCCAGTAGAGTCAAGGGTGCTGATATGATCGCCGAAACGCTGTATTTTCTCCATGTCTGAGTATATTGCACTCCTTTCGACCGGTCAGAGGCAAGCTAGTGGATAGATGCATCACCAATAGTGATTGTAAGTGGTTTGATAGATGTGACTGCATAAACTCACGTCAAAATAGACATATTGACATTGATTATCACATGTGACTCCCGGCTTTCGATAACCATAGATAACCATCTTGGGCATAAATTGACAGATTTACCAATGACGTGAAGCAACAAAAACGAAGGCATGCATTCAGACATGAGCAATAAGCGGTGTTCAGTTGACGGTTGGTTTCGGGAGCGGCCCAAGTCCTCGACGTTTTGCATGTTCCGATTATATTGAATAGTAGAAAAATCTAAATTACAGCTCGTCATGATCAGTTCCCGATGTGTGAAACGCTTCCGCTAGTTCTGGTAAAAATGGTAGTCAGTGATCGAAACTACGAGCGCGGAATGAAGAAAGAGGAGGCTGAATAGCAACTTACTGCGCCGAGTATGTGATGGGATCTCTACCGGCAAAACCACATTATACTCAACAAACAAATCTCCATGCGTGGATTGCTCGAAAACAGGCATTCCTTCCCCTACGATTGTCTGGACAAATCCTATGACCCGATTTCAGCAAATAAAGATACACCGGCAGGGATAAACTAACCTGGCTGTGTAACGCCTTTTCTGACAAGACGCACAACATGGCCGTCAAGGTGAGTGAGGTTACGGTCAAAGCCAAGAAGAGCCTAAATTTTCGACCTTGAGTATGGGGATGTAATCAAGATAAGGAACAGTATACCTCGTCAATCCCGATAGTTTCTTTCCAGTAAAGGCTGCTTTCTTTCCTCCGCCAACCTCCCTTATCTTTTTTAGAGCGGACCCTGAGGATGATATCACCTGCCTCCCAGTCAGGACTCTCGTCGGCCTCTCCTTCAAACACGATCTCGTGACCCTCAGGCATACCAGGGGTCACTTCAAGGGTATAATCTGCGGTGTGCTCCACAACTTTTTGGCCGCCACAATGGGGACACTGCCTCTTGATAACTTTTCCACGACCGTTACAATCACTGCAGGTGACTTGGCTTTGTGCAAACATTCCAGGGAAAATCTATCGTGGTTCAGAATTGAAGATAACAAGCATATGATGATGCTATACAGACCTGTTGTTTGACTAGCCGTACGCCAGATCCACCGCATGATGAACAACTATGGATGTCGCTGTCAGAGGCCGCACCAGAGCCGCGACAATGGTCACAAAGGATACGTTTCTTTGCTCTGAACTAGAGCGCATGTTAGCCAGTAAGCAAAGAGATATGCCAAGTTTCAAGGACAAACCTCGATACTCGCTCCCTTGTAACTGGAAAGCCCAAAATTTAGCCTTGTCGTGTATGAAGGAATACTGCACTTACACATCTTCTAAGGGTACTTCGAACTCAGAAACAGACGAAGGGCCACGTCGGGCTTGATGTTGCTGGTCTGTGCCATTCCTGTGAGTCTCGCGATAATTGGGTTTCCGGCACAACTCACGTCCACCCCCACCAAAGAAGTTCTGGAACATATCGAACGGGTTTGCTTGATGTTGGCCACCTTCGTGTGCCTTCAACCCCTCCTGTAGCCACTGTCAGTGAGAAAGTGGTCAGAGGTGTTAATGGGTCACTTGCCTCTCCATATTGGTCATAAATAGGTCGTTTCTATCAAAAACAAGTTAGAGTCAACATGCAAGTAGGGAGCAGATTATAGTAGGGCATACAGTTGAATCAGAAAGAACCTCGTATGCTGTGAGTTAGGTTAGTCATTGAAAGCCAAGGTATAGCCTCTGCCGCAGGACTCACCATGGGCAATTTCTACGAATTTATCCGCAGCACCGGGATCCTTATTCTTGTCAGGATGAAATTTCTTGCTAAGCTTCTTGTACGCGTGTCTAATGTCCTTCTCTGAGGCGGACTTGTGTACTAATTGGCCAAGTCAGTGGTCGCGTTCAGCCAAGAAATTGGGACCGCACGTACAGCCCAAAACCTTGTAGAGATCGGCAGCCGCGGTGAATGAAGCGAGCAGTAGTACAAAGAAATAAGCTGGGAGCATTGTAAAGAGGGTGGGGTCCACCGAGGGACGTGAGGGAGAGACAGGCAGAAGGCGATACACGCTCGAAATTTACGCCGACATACGTGTCCTCAAGATTAGAGTCACGTGCCGATGTGATGGTCAAATTTGGACCTGTGCCTGAGCCTTGAGGGCGTCTCTCATGCTTCCATGTTCAGAATCACAAAAGGCTTCAATCGTCCGTTGCGGACTGACCGACTGACACAGCAGTCGCGCCGGAAATATTCGCAGTCCCAGAAAACCTATCCTTTCAATAAGCTCAGAGGTTGACACCCAATTGTTGTCGTTGTATACCCCTTCTCAACGCACCTTGGCTAGCTTTCCCTTTCCAACTTTCTCCCGAAGATGCAATTGTGCAAATGGCACCCTTTGCCTCTGCATTCTGCATGTTCGAAAAATTCTTGGGCTCATTGGGGGCACGTATCCTCCCGGGATTTGGGTTCCAATCATTTCGGCCTGTCCGAATAACACCTGTCTACTTCCCTGGCTGGATCATCGATGCTGAAGTCTCCATTGATGTGAAACGTGGAGATACACAGGTCCGCACTCCCGCTTCCCTCTCATTTTTCTTTTCGTGAATTGAGTGCTCTTCAAGTATACAACGACCGGTTGTTCCAAGGATTCGTACGTCAATGCCATCCCTATGATATGAATGACATTACTGAGCACATACCAGATATTTTCCAGGTTCCTATCCACACGACATTTCCTTTCATGAGCCTTCTGACCAAATCTTCATAGGGTCCGACTTTAGAGTGCTTTCTTGGGTTTCCTACGGCTCCGGCGCCACCCAAAAAGCTGTCCCTTTTACGGAAGACCTGAAACATCAACATGGCGTCGATGTCAATTGCATGCCGTTCACTATATCCCCCTTTACAGGTCTTGACCTTGCGAAATCGATGAGCGAACCTATTCAACTGCAAGACGACATTTCTTTCCAACCCAAGTCAATCAATCCACACTTGGTCAGTACACATATTGGATTCAATGCTGTACACTTATTTTATTCTATCTTTTAGTTCGCGGTGTATCCCATCCTGTTTCCACTATATCTTGCGCAGTATAAGTGCCCTCTACCTGAAGGGAAGGAAAAGTTGGTGACGCTTTTCATTGAAGCCGCCACAGTTGGAGTAAGTAGTTCACAATATTGTCACAGGCCATTTGTTTACGACACTTTATCCAGGGCCGTATTCGTTCAGAGAAACTGGATAAGACCGACGATATACCCTATCTCCCAAAGGCCCTCACCACTGATCTCTTGCAGGCGTTGGAAGACGTCGATGTACCGTGTTTGAATAACGAGCCAGCACCGTTCTTCAAGTTGTCGGGCTTCTTTTTACCTTCAAAAAAACGCGGGCTTTCTACGACATTAGAGGATTGCATCCGCGACGCTATCGTCAGTCATGGTATGGGACCACAGTTGGTTGAAAAAAGTGGTATAATTTCATCCGATGATGACCCCCGGATACGTCCGTATACCCTCGAAGAACGGACTAGTGTACTGCATTGGCTGTTACTAAGCCAAGAAATCGAGTCAATGTCAAGAGTCACTGAGGTAAATCATTCCACGTTGATAACTCTTCTGTGCTGAACATGACCTGTCAGACCCTCAAAAAAACGCATGAACTGAGTCGTGCAACGGAAAAAGCGCTTCCTCAGAATGTGTTTGATAAGACGATCGAGAGTCTAGAATCCAAGGTCAGGGAGCTTCAAGCCAAAAAGGACAACAACACTCCAACATGGTGGACGGAGTGGAAGAATATGTCGCGTACTAAATAGACACTCATCGAAATTTCTGATGATTCAATTTGAACAGACGTGACACTGACAGTGACTTAGTGCTGAACCAGCGGCACGTGTTGTGACTGATGGCGCGGAATCTAATTACTCTCGTTGATCATTCCAAGCTTGTTTGTAACCTCCATGGTGCACCATCGACTGAACGAGAAGGAGGCCAACCCTAATCCATTGATCAACTTTATCTCCCCTCTTCCATGCATTGACAGCTCAGAACAAGAATCTGCAAGGCAACTCTTGCGTGCTCTTGCAGCCCAAGTTCGCCCAATCATGAAGTCACACGGATTCACGGTCAACAGTTTGGAGGAGGTTTGTCAGAATATGGGCGCCAGAGATTTTATACTGATGTATCGTAGTACGAGCTCAATAATGTCTTTGCAGGGCGAAATTGGAATGCTGGTGAAACGATCGGTGTGTTCAGTTAACTTTGTACGAGAAAGTTGAACAGATGATTTTGGATTTAGAGCTTGTTCTACGTCGACCCGACAGGACATTCCTGCCTGTATTCTGGTTAATGAGTACTCTCTGCCATGAGGTCCGTCGGTTCGGCCTCGGAACATCAGGATACCAGAGCTTACCCGTGACCTCTAGTTGGCCCACATCAAGGCATACTACGTTCCTTCTTTTCCCGCTGTTCCTAATCTGGCTTTAATTAGCATATGAACCATGGCCCAGCATTTCAGAAACTTTGGAAGCAGTTAAGAGCGGAAGTACGCGCCCTGCAAGACAAAGGCTACTATGGTGATGGTGCGTAGACTTTTGCTTCCTTCTTGCTTTCACATATAGTTCCTGACGTCTGCATTGCAAGGGTACTGGTCATCTGGAACACGCTTGGCGGACTCGGTGAAAGTGGGTGGGGAGGGTATAGAACCAGGAGATCTGCCTGAATATGTGGTACGTCAAATGAATTCGCCTTGACGAAACTTTCTTTATGACCTCTTCTTAATCCAGTGTGGTGGTGCGCAAACGCGCAAGCGTCCTACAACGATAAGGGCACGCCGCCCACGTAATCCTCGTAACTCGACCGTTACACCGTCGAATTCGACAGGTAGACAAACCGCAAAGCGCCGTAAGGCAGGCACAAGGATAACATCTAAGACTGCTTTCAAAGGAGAAGGGGTGAGTCTATTGGATGCTTCATTTGATGCAAAAGGGAAGGGAACTGGGTTTGGAAAGCGGGCCAATAGGTGTGCCAATTCATGCATTGAATGCGAACTTGGGCTAACCTTATCATTCTCAGTAAAAGTGCTCGAGAGGAACGCGCACTGGCTACAGAGCGGCGACTTCTCACTCTGCAGAACCAGGCAAACCATGCGTCCTCTAGTTCAAATGCCAGTCACAGTGCCACCGAAAGTGATTCAGACGACGATGAAGCCGTTTCACCAGAAACCGATGCTGACCGTCGAGAAACTCTCCTGATATCTGACAAAAAGGAGGATTTGGAGGATCTCAAGTCAGGCAGCTTATGGGAATATTTTGAGAAGGACTTCAATTTCAACGGTACTGCAAGGCAAGCTGTTGCAAATGCTGGTCAAAGTAGTGAGACTCCTGCTGCTGCTGGATCCAGCCTGTCGTCAAGCACAGTTCAGGGGAAACGGAAGGCGCACGATTCAGACGACGAAATAGGCATGTTCTGATGTAATTCGAAGCGTTTATCCCTCGACTAACACAGCATTTCCCTGCCTGCAGTAATCCTACCTAGTACGAAGGCGTTGAGGACTTCTAGAACTGCAACGCCTAGTTCAAAGGAGACCAAACCAAAACCCCACTCACAACCTTCAAAAGTTCAATTAACTTTGCGATCGTCTGTGCCGCACGATATGTGGGCCTGTAAAGTGTGCACTTTGTAAGTCTTCCGAGACGACGGGAGTCACGAAAAATGTTGAATCTGGTACTATAGGAATAATGATCCTGAGCATCTTGCATGCTCAGCATGTTTAACGCCTCGGGGGACGACTTGTGGGTTCACCGTTAAAAATAAGCACACACTGGTATTCTTTTCTACAAGATGGTTTGGTGATTATACATTACATGTCCTCTGAATGATAAATATAGACTTATCGCCAGCAGCTATTAAAATGGGTCAGTCCTTCCTCCGGGCTGAATATGAGATATATACTCACAGAATTTCATATTCAGTGACGGGTACTTCGGCTCCGCCGAATGAAACATTGCAACCACCCCTATGCGATTGTCAGAACTTGATTGATTAGAAGTAGAAAAATACGCACAAGTGTTCGCTCGTCTTGCCAGGAACCTTGACCCCGTTTACAACGGCCAGTGCATGGTACAGCTTCACACCATTTTCCTCGTATCCGCCCTCAATTGGGCGTCTTCCAGGAGGTATCTGACCATACGAAGTACGAACCCACTCCATGGACTGTGGGACGAAGGGAAGGAGATCAAAACGACCATTATGAGCGCGCTCAGCACCACCATAGGCAACGTGAGCGAAGGGCTGCAAATGGGGCCCAATCTTGCAAGGGTGGACAGAGTTATCAAACAGAGCAGAGCCTATGAACAGAGGAGAAACGCCATCGTAATCATAGCACACGGGCGGCCCTGCGACCGAAGGGTCAGGGAAAGGTGACGTCGTGGTCAGAGGGACACGGTATCCCGATGGCGGCGCGGCTGCCGCAGCCACGCCTGGGGACGGGCTGACATTGGGCTGAGTAACTCCCGGGAAACCTGGGGCGGCATTGGGGAAAGAAGGGGTGCCGTGGCTGGGAGTTGGGAATGAAGGTGGGAAACTAGGTGCAGCGACGCGATTCGCTTCGAAGCTGGGAGGGACGAGGGGCGGTGAGCTGTACTGGCCAAAGGGTTGCGGGAATCCAGCAGGCGCCGGTACTCCATGGCTGCTGTGGTGGTCGTCCTTGTGTTTGTCCTTGTCCTTCTTGTCCTTGTCCTTCTTATCTTTATCTTTCTTGTCCTTGTCCTTCTTGTCTTTATCCTTCTTGTCCTTATCCTTCTTATCCTTGTCCTTGTCCTTCTTGTCCTTCTTGAAGCCCTTGTCCTTTTTGTACTCGTAATCCGAGTCTCCGGATTCACTTCCTCCCATTACTGGTACTAGATGGTGAGATTAGATGTGAGCCTGGACGAAAATGAGCAACAGCAGGAAGGTGTGCGATGTGTCTGCTCACAAAGTGAACGACTCGTTTTTATATCAATACGGCCGTTTGGATGCTGCGTAAGAAGGCAGTGCAGGTTCTATCAAACATATCGATTGCGGTGTTGATTTGGTGACCATGTGATCTTTGCACTGACCGCGACGACAACTGACAACTTAGTCCACACTGTCTGCAAGCATATGGGGTCCTTTGAGTTACTAGGGCACAGGGCACAGGCATTAAGCACTCTCATTTGCCGTACGACTCCTCATTATGCAAAAAACCGTTTCTGCCCTCCGTCACTCAGCTTTCGTTGTTTTGACTGTCGGTTTTGCTTCAAACAAAGGATTGCAAGGAAGAAAACTTTTGATAGGCCGATACAATTCGAATTCTGCTCTTCAACATGGCACTGACAGGAAAAGATCTAGAGACTTCTTTCACATACTAAGGAAACACTCTTATACAGCTTCTTGTGTGTTCTTGTGGACCTACTGGCCTCCAGGTCCTACGTTGTTCTCGTGTTACGACAAACGCTATTGGACAGTGGCTCACGAAGTCATTCAAGAGTGCCGTGGTATATCTTAACATTGCACTTGGCTTATTACATCTGATGATCCACAGCCTGCACCGTCCGATGGCCGGAACGCCCCCACTTTACACCTGCTGGAGCAATATTTTACGCACTTACTTGGGGACTGGCCACCCAGAGGCATTTGAGGAGCGGACGTGCGGTGCCCCCGAAATCGAGTTGACAACGGCGCGGACGTTATAACATTACCTCAATGTAGCCAGTCGACCAAGGGAGATCTTCAGCATCCGAATGCAGGACAAGACACCAAGTTGACAGCAGTTCTTGAGATGGTCAACAGAAGTATACTCGAAGATCCGCCCCTGCAGATAAAACGCAAAAGGTTTTCATCTTCCCATGTCTGCATGATCATGAGCAATTGCATATCAACTCGCGTCAATGTCGGCCGAAGAGGTATGCATCACCTGCCATCCGGTTATCCTTGTCCTAAGGTTCATTATCCATTAGGGTTCCCTGAGTCCTGGCAAGCGCATCCTGAGAGGTTGCTGTAAAAGGTCTGTAGTCTAATCATCAAAGTTATCGTCTACCTTAGCTGAGGTGTTCGCCATCAGTCAATCCGGATCAATGTTTTCATCATGCCGGCCCAAGGCTTCACCTGGCCTCAATAACCTGGAGGCGTGGCGACAACGAATTCGTCTTCAAAATTTTTTGCATGTCGTTCTGGACGTAATGCCATATGTATGCTCATGCATGCATCAGCACATATTCACTTGTCATGTCGAACTTTTTTTTTACCGAACGTCTGACGGTTAGGCATGCTATTCGTGTTCAGCGACGCACAAGAATGGCTCCATCAAATTGACAAGCCGAACGTAGCCGACGCACAATGTCGATGGGCTTCCCTGCTTGACTTAAATCTACTTACCATTTTGCCGACCACGGCTCACTACGGATGTTCATGACGACCCGTGATCGACGTAAATATAGGCCTAACAATTTGGCCGTTCAACACCGTCAACTAGGGATGGGACAGCAAACGTGCGATGAGAATAGGTTGTACTAAAATAATACTAATTTGAGGACCCTTGACACCCTGCTATCGGTTCGAAAGAAGTTTGATCCAGTCAGACGTGATGCTCTACAAAAGCAATGAACAGAGCGCGCGAGCATCGTTCAACACCCTTTCCTCAAGATCATGTCGTTGTCGGAACGTATCAGGAGTGTCTCGCTCATCTTCGCGTGAGTTTCCGTTTTAAACGCTCTAGAAGAAGTAAAACTCACTCTCTGCTACCCTAGTTGCGGAACGGCTCTGTTCTCAGATGGTAGACCTCCCCAATGTTGGAAGATTTGTAAATTGAAATATCTTCTCAGGTTATGCGAATGGAGTCATTGGCAGTGGTGAGTGGTCAAGCCATAATACTACTCTAGGCTGAATTCTGAGCTATTTTCTAGTTAATACGCGTCGGTTCATCTCTGCAAGCTGATGACCACCGAATAACTATTTTTTTGTAGTTTTGAAGCGGATCTATGGCGCTGATGTCGTTTCTGCACACAACTACAGTACTACATTGAGCAGCCTTGCTTTCGCCGGCACTGTAGTTGGGATGTTGAGCTTTGGTTAACCCTCTTTTTCCCTGGTCACACGACACCCGCTCAATTCTAAAATTAGGTTATCTCTCAGACAAAGTGGGCAGGAAATTTGGAATGGTTCGTTACCCTGAAAGTTGATCAGTGCGCCATTGACAGCATGTATGCAGATGACAGCCACTGGCATTGTTGCTCTCTTCTCAGGCCTATCTGCAGCCTCGTCCGGCGCCCATGGCAGTGTCGGAGGCTTATTGGCCATGCTTAGCGCCATGCGGTATTGAGTTCCGTTCGAAATGAAAGTTAATTCCTGCTCATTTCTCAAATGTAGATTCTTGCTCGGCATTGGTGTAGGAGCAGAATATCCATGTGGCTCAGTTTCCGCATCTGAACAGACTGAGCAACCTGGTATTAGCAAGAGAGCCCAGCATCGTTGGTTCGTCCTCGCCACCAGTGCGTGTTTCGTCGAATTTCTGGCCGAGTGTGAATAATGAATATTCCTCTTTCAGACACCATGATCGATTTTGGGTTCGTGGTAGCTGCATTCGTACCTCTAGTCCTGTTCTGGATGTAAGCCCACTTATTTGCTAAGGTCTTCTTCAAATACTGATAACGGTTTACTCAGATTTGGAGAGAATCATCTTCGTGCAGTGTGGCGTCTATCTCTTGGGCTTGGCGTTATTCCTGCCTCTTTGGTGTTCTTATGGCGACTCAACATGGACGAACCTGAATCATACAAGAAGAATTCTATGAAACGGGCCCGCATTCCATACTTGTTGGTTTT
>JABAJT010009861.1:0-16074 GCA_018850275.1 Tephrocybe sp. 9174TJB
ACCAAGAAATCCAAGGTCAGCTCCGAACACATCGCAATTTTTTTTCGACGACTCATTGAAGCACAGGACGAGATAGCGCACCAAGAGAAAGCCGATTTTATCGTCGATACCGTTCTCAAGGCTTTGGACCTCGACAAGGATGGTCGTGTTTCCCCTGAAGAACTGGAAACGGTCGGCTTGAACGGTCTCCCCAACTTTGACAACCTTGGCGCAGAGGGCCATCACTACGATGTCGAGAGCGGTGTGTGCTTCATGACATCTTATTGTTGTATAAGTGCTAATTTTTCTCCCAATAGAATTTTTCCTGCACCACGAAGGTATTTTATAACTTCCAAGCGTTACGTAGAGAGTAACTGACTCAACCACGGTTCCAAGAACAATACCACTCCACACCAGAGACTCAAACCGACGAATCTTACAACCACCCGGAGGATTTGGAACACTTCGCTGCGCATGAGGCTATCGAACGTGCCGAGGTCGAGAAGGAGGCGAAATTCCAAGGCATCTCTGTTGAGGAAGCCCTGAAAGACCACCAGCATGTAGACACCCCTCCAGCGGCTCCCTCAGAAAACAACGACTCTGACTCCGCCGCGCACCCGCACGGAGAACAGATCCAGGCAGAATCACCCGTGCAAGAGCCTCCTGCACCCAAAGTGACTCGCCAGCCGCCTCCGGAGAAGCAGGACCCGAGCATCCGCTTCAAAGGAGCATCTGCAGAGGCGAAGCGTAAAGGTGAGTGGGGATCTGGCGAAGACGGTTACAAGGCCCCCAGGGAACCGAGCGATAAGATGCGGAGGAATTTGCCTTACAAGGTGCGCCTGGTTGGTTTGGTGGCTACAGAAAGCTGAAGTGCTAACGCCCAGAATCGGATGCAGTATAAATTTCGCCGCAATTGGGGTGATTTCTAGAAGTCTGAGGGTAGACAGATCACCTTTGTGATAAGGTTGGGCGATACATATTGCCTAGCGCTCCGCATTAGCTTCGAGATCGCTTTTCGCTTCGCTGTTTCTTGCTGTATACCATACCATACCGTACCCGCACCTCCATTTTGGGCATCTCAAAAATTGGGACATCAGAGAAAGAAGTAATAATTATATCGAGGTATCATTATAAGACTGGGAATATGTGTTGTAAGAAAATTGCTAGACCCTCCATATTATCGTCCATCGAACATATCATCCATAATGCCTTGCTCGACTGCCTCCCAATCAACCCTGCCTCCACTGCCATAGACGCTTTCATATGACGTTATGCTCACATTGGAAAAGAATGGAACAAGATCCCGAATGCTTTCAATTTGCCGTGTTGAATTGAGCATCGGACGGCGTAATGGCCGTTGAGCCGCAAAAGTCGTTAGCAGATTCGGCGTCGTAATTCCGTTGGCTCCCTCCTGAAGTAGAGTTTCAACAATGAGCATTTTTGACATGTCACACGAGAGACGTACCCCGACAGGAAGTGCTCCTGCGATTTCGGCAAATTGGTCCATCATGGCTTCGGGGAACCAGTTGTCAGGACGGTAAATTGCATCAACAGTGTCAGTAACAAAGATCCATTGATGTCTAGGTAAATACAATAAAGATCAGAATTCAAACGTGGGGTAATGGGGAACCTACATCTGGAATTCTTCGGTTTGGAGCACAAGTAAGAGATCTAAGCATTTGCTCGCAGCAAGGATCAGTTGCAGGTCTTCAGAACCATCTGAAGGTAACGCTGCCATAGCGAGCTCGAAGATGCGATACTAGAGGATAGCTGGGTAAGATTATATGCGGTGATCAACAGGGAAAAATGACCCACCAGCTCCGTAAAGAGCACAGGCCAAAAACTCGTCATATTATGAGGAGAAAGGCGACATAACAGTACACGTATGCAGAGGAAAACTTCACACTGTACAATGGGAGCCGTGACGTTCTTGAAGATATCCACCAGCTTCTCTTGTATAGTGGGAAGTTGTGTTAGGAAGTGGTTCTTCTCTCCAGTGAATAAAATGAAAGAGAGTCGCCTGACATTAAGCGATCTCAGTAGCATTTCATACTCCCGATTTGTGAAGATGTTGGCGGATGGTGCTGTTGCTACTTTGGCTAGTAAAGCGATAAGAATCATGTCGTAGCTCCGAGTGAGTGTGACGTACAAAGAAGTTCGGGGAAGGCGGATTTGTCGGCATCAAATAGAACCTTGATCACAGGTTTCCATGGATCTGCTGCAGTGGCGGAACAGTTAAACAGTCTATTGTCGTTGAGAAGCTCGGTAACCGGGGTCTTCCATGCCTTGATAGCAGATGAGATTGTGGCCATTCCTTGAATAATTGCAAGAACAGGTGGATCCAAATCCATGGGCCTGGAGCATGTCAATGAAGGATCGCTGGGCAAATGATAAGAAACTCACCTTGTCCTTCCACGCATCGCAGGGTTTACAACATAGTAAACAATATTATTGCATGCGGAAAGGATTTTATCGTTGTCAACCAGGAACTTGCGTAAATTTGGCAACACAGAGGCCGCCACAAAATCGTTGATCTTGATATGGTTGGTTTAGTACTCCGTACTGGGTTGTTAATAACACTCACCTGAGATATCAACTCTGCTGAAGCTCCAGGTTTAGCGGAGTCTGGTGGGGCCAGCGTACTTGCATCCTGTTTCTCATCATTTTTGATGTCGACTGAAATCAGTGTCACGAGAGCCCTCAAGCTGATGAACTATAGAGCTTGCCTTGAGAAGGAGCTGGAGAACTGCGACCGTTATTGATGAGAGACTCTTTTGTACTTCGGCGAATCCAAGACCCTTGGTCGTACGAGCGCCCTAAAAACATCAGGTTGGAATCAAGGAGTTTTATGAAGTTGTCCTACAAAATGGTAATTGAGACACCTAAACTGGGTAGACATCTAAATGACAATACCTGTAACTCCTTGCGGATACGCCGATCCTCCATCGCTGTGGTCTGAGAAATTTTCTCAGCGAGCACTGTCAGACAACTGGCATGCACATACAGAGGTCAGATAGATATACGTGGGAAATCTGATGGAAGAAACGGACCTGAGGGCGGCAAAGTTATGGGGCTTGAAATCGCGTGTACTTCCAACGATGTCTTTGATTAGCTGTAGGAAACGTCCCCATACTTGGATCGCTATTGGGCCCTCCAAGCCTCGCAGATATTGTTCAAGAAACTTGAAAAGAACGGAGTCAGTCCTATGGAAAGAAGAAAAATGTCAGGCGAGGAACGTGTGGGCGCTTCTGGACTTACAGGTTTGGGTTGAGAGCTGGTTTCTTGCTCTTCTCAGAAAATCCGGAGATGCGACATGATATACTCTCGCAAATCATATGGACTGCGTTCTGAGCACTGGATACTAGTACATCAATGAGTTCGAAAGCGGCATTTGGAGCAATGTTTAAATCCTGTGTGGGATATTAGAGTGAGTAGATCACTTTGGATTGGAGACGACACATACAGGAACTCGACTCCAACAGTCAACGACCGATTCAAAGACCTCGATGGCTCGTGCACGGAACAAATGTTCCAGAACCCGACGGCTTCGTATGCGTGTCCGATTGTAGACAAGGGAGAGAGACTCGTCCTTAGAAGACCATGACGTAGGATTTGTCCAAATGAGGGTCCCCCATATCGAATACAATACGCGAATTCCTTCGTCAAGAGATCTGTACGCTGGTGAACGGGCCTAAACAAGCATTGCTAAATTAGAGCGATTGTGCTTATGGGCCACTTACGGTGAGTACTTCATCTGATGCCTGTTGTACAGTTTCTGAACCGAAAACGTTAGACACGTATCCCAACAAGCCACTGTTTTCCGCCCCGGTCCTATCCTGTGATGCATAGTCGTCTTCGGTTGCATTGAGCTCTGACGTATACGCAAGGCTGAGCAGTATCATTCTCTCCAATCCGTTGAGTAGCATTATCATCTCTGCATCGGTGGTAGTTGACGTCGAATCCTGGGCATACTCCTGACCTCGAGACGATGCGGCATGTATATCCTTTAGGGATAAAACCAATTGTTTGCACAGACAATCGTTCAGTGGGCTAACAACAGCCTGTAATGCTGGTTGGAATTGGGGAACGGCCATGAGGATAAAATCCAGCCAATGCTGAAGAACTGGGCGATTCATTCGGACAGCAATGCCATCCACAAGAGCCTGTACCAGCAAGGAATTGACCGAGTAGTGTCGGTGCTCCGCATTATTCTCATGGCCGGTAACACCGCCTGGACCACCACCATCTTGTCGATGCATCGTTTGCCGGCCGGCTGCTTCGGATATCGAGGCAGATATGAGTGAATGAACAAGATGAAGGAGTTTGTTTTGAAGGTCGAGGCGTTCCGAGTGAACACAGAAGTAGAGCTTTCCAACAATGATAGCCTCAATACCGTCTGCAACGCCATCTATATCTCCACGAGCAACAATAGCCTGGAGTAGGTCAACTGCTGTTGATTGGATGATGGCATTATTGTTTAGCATGGTCGGGGCGCAGACTTGATTAGGTTCGGACTGAATGAAACTAAGAATTATGTAAGGAAAAAATTGGAGGTACTCATTAATTTCTACACACCGAATGACAATCTCTACCAATGCTTCGAGATAACTGGCTTCTGGATCAGGAATAGCTCCTGTAAAAAGGGAATCAAGAGGGCATGCCAAAGATATGCAACCCCGACGTACCACTCTCTACCCGTTGTACAAGGCCTGTATGGTGGGAACGTCGAATGGGAGTTGACCGTGCTGTTTTCGCGAAACCTTGCCCACCGAAACGAATGATTGCCAGAAGCAAATCGAGTAGATGATTGGTATAACGTTGATCGAAAGGGCGTTCATATAGGAAGATCTGTAGTTCTCTGCCATGGACTTTGACACTGGATGGAATTCGTCGGACGGAGGGGTCCAGAAGCTCAAACAATATTGGGTCGAGAACGCTGAATAATAACTCAGTCTTCATCATACGGACAAAAGGATCGAACATACCGCAAGTAGGATTTGAGGCTGCATCGCATCCATGTTTCTCCGATGCGGCGTAGACTTGGGTCATCACTTTTGAGGGTGTCAAGAACAATCATCATTGGCACCTTGAAACGGAAGCCGGGAAGGAGATTGTCCTCTGCAATGGTATCGTAAAATTTCGGACACCGCAGAACAAATGAGCCTACCAGTCAGTCTCCATAAGACACCAAAAGCTTCATAGGCCTCGTGAACATTCCGGGATTGGGGTGAATTCATCGTTTGTGCGATAATTGACTCAACATGCGACTGGGTGGTCGCCGCCTCCAAAGACCAGATAAGATTGACAGCGCGAACATGGTAAACCACACAGTTGGGGCGTAGATATTTGAGCAATTTGATTACCATCTTATACATTGTTGGCCGGTCGTTGATGGAGGGTCGGGGCACAAGATTATCGTTTTGGTGCACCGCAACGATTAACGAAATCGATCGGTCCACCGTCGTAAAATTGGCGGTCTGAGACAAGGAGAATGAGAATGAGCGAGAATGGGCAATTCGAACGGTACCTCGTGTTCTAACCCAGCGACGATAGATTGTAGCCATGCTTTAGGATCCCATGACAGGGTGACGGGTGTGTTAAGTCTGTTGGCCAATCTGTCGAGAAGCAAAATGCCTAACGAATAGGCTTCGCGGAGAATAGTGACGTCAGGGGATGAAGTAGTCAATGCATGTGCGCAGGAACGGGTAAATGTTGCCAAGTTTTCAAAAGCTGACACGAATGGAATGGCAAATGAGGTAGATGCAGATGGGGGCATAGGTATGGCATCAATTCCATAAAAGCTACAAGCAAAGAGGTACGGGCGTTGAGTAGTCCGTTTGGCTTCAATTGGCCCTGTGAGATCCGGTCTTTGCATCAAAGAAGAGTGAGGTATATGTCGCAATATTTCTTCCTGTAGGAGAAGGGTTTCCCTTAAAAGTGGAGAGGAAGCTCGCGAGATATCACCCTGGACCTGAAGCTTTGAAGGAACATGTTTGAATTTGACGGTAACAGAAGGATGAAGATCTTACATCGATGAGATCTAGAATGGCCGCAAAGACGATAGGAAGGTGTATTGTTTGTATCTCGTCATCTTGGACAAAGGTTTTGAGGATGAATTGGACCATACGGATTGCCTAAATATATCAGTTGGACGAGGAGAAACGGTTGATGCGGAATATAAAACCTCGATGCTCTGTCCATCCCCAACAATTTCGGAAAACACAGGACTTAATAATTGTCTCCACAATATGTGAGGCTCGACGGCTTCATAGAGAGTGCTGGCCGTCATGGTAACCTAAACAAATGTCGGGTTAATAGGGCCATAAAGACTAGACACTATAAACTGACATCTTCAGTGCCTTCAGAAGGCTCATCTACTAGACGCTTGATGGCTTTGAAAGTATCGTAGACGAGAACCTGGGAGAGAGCGCCACCAATCTCCCATTTATCCAACAATGAAATGAAAATTTTGAATGGTCGTGATTCAGAATAGTCTCCTGAAGGAGAGAACATCTCGTTCTGAGGTCCAGATGTCAACTAATACTATCATCACTCCAAGTGCGAAAATTACCTTCAATGTAGATTGCACAAGGTTCAGCGCGTTTGACTTGAAGAATTCTATCTGATGGTCGCTTTTTTCGTCGGTTCCTAGCAGCCACGTATATAAGCGTCGATTGAGGGATAGGTCACGTCGAAGCACAACTCCAGTGGCTGCACGCATAAGTATATTGCGATCTTCAGCTTGCGCCTTGTTCATCGCCGTGCTATCAACGCGCATTGACTGTAAAAGGAGGTCAAGGGCTCCTCTCCGCACGAGCAAATTCTCGTCCTCAAGTGCAGCAGCGAAAGCACGGATCATCAAACCGATATCCTTCCCAACAACATCTGAGATATCTATACCTCCCTTGAACAATTATACGTCTTCATGGTGAATGGAGACATACCTTCATCAGCAGTCAGACGAGGAAGCCGGCGTGCGAGGTAATTAAGGGATGTTCCCCGTGCCGTGGGCGTCGTAAGCATTACCAGCCAGATATTTTGGAAGAAAAAGGAAGGAGAGACAGTGCCCGACAAACGATCCAGCAGATTTAAAACCTAGAGCCATGCATAAGTCCAGTACTCCGTAGTTGTTGATGAACCTAGCAACACACCTTGTCAAAGAATTCGGATGTCTCTTCTTCTAGTCCAGGGAGCAGCGCCAAAATAAATGATTTCATCACTGGACGTAGTCCAGATTGCAGTGGCAAATAATGTGTGTCAAAAAGATTGAGTAACGTCGGCTATTGTAGAGAGTCAGATGCTTCAAAACAGGTCGACGATGAATCGAAGTACCTTAACGGAAGTTGCGGCATATTCAAAGAAAGGAAATAGTCCAGATGACCATATTGGCAAGTCTGCTTGCAGTCCCTCCGGCTAACAAAGGTTAGCACGATCGGTTTTCCCATCGTTGCGAAGTAGAACTTACTCCAAGGACTGACAATATGTGTAAATAGACATCTAGGGCGCGTTGGTGCACACCTGTGGGTAGTGCAGGATTCAGACATTGTGATAGACGTTTGGCGACGATTAATTTGCCCGGTATCTCTTTAAATTGCATATATGATTGAAATGTCTAGACATGAAACGGCCAAGCGGTCAATAAATGTTTGGGCGTTGAAGCACATCTTGAACACCTTAAGAAGTTGCTTCAGAAATGCAATACAATCGGCCCATTCGTGCACGTTGTCAAAAGAGTTGAGGCATTTCTCCACCTGCTGGGTGAACTTCTTGTACTTGGGGTCGGACGCAAACGCTTGTTGGGCTGCGGCTGATTGTGGGGAATTTAGGACAAACATTTACAGAATTAGAAGATGTTTACACGAACCACGTTCACTGGCCCTCGCCGAGACCAATGTAGAAGCCTTCGAAGCACTTGCTCCTTCATCTTGAGCACTAGTAACCTTCCGAAAGGCAGAAGACATCGTAAGGTAAAGACGTTAAGTAGTCGACCAGCGATTGGGTTCAAGTAGGAGAAGAAGCGGTGTTCAAGTAGCCTGAGATAAACGCAGGGATAAATTGAAGTCGATTTCGTCAACGGATGAATTGACGGCCACGTGATCTTACACGTCCACCATTTTGGAACCAATTTGGAGTTTTGGAAACGACAGTTGGGTGCAGGTCGACGATAACAAGTACTGTATAGAAAGTAGAGCCAGTGTGGCGAATGTAATATACACGATAGCAAATCAGAGTAACTACATATAAGTATTTATATAGAAAAGTATCATGGTCCAGGGGTCACCATATCTGATTCACCTTCAGACTGAGGCGCCGTAATTATAGTGCGTAGTTTTGTTTGCGGGCGAACATTCGTTGGCGGGACGTCGGGAATAGAGGATCCGGAACGAGATGGGGCGGCAGAAGCCGCCAGCGAGGACACTGCCTTAGCTTTCTTCCCTTTGACCGGTGCTGACACAGACGCACCGCCCATGCGAGGGAGGCCAGCGCTTGACAACTTCTCCTCTCCAGGTTTTGGTAAGCTCGCAGCGTATTCTGAATCCTTCCCTCCAACCCATGTCGGCGCGAACCATCTTCCACCAGCGATTCCCCGGATTTCACGCTGAGCCGTACGCCAATGCCTCACCCGCTTTCCACTTCTATCCAAAGGAAGGACAGGGGCAAAACCAGTTGCGATCTTCGGTGCAGGTTGTACAGGGAAGGGTTTAGTAGGAAGAGGGTATTGAGGTAGGGGGACATTTTCAAGGTTGATCTCCTCCAACGGAGCTAAAGAGGCTTGATCAAGTCCCTCAGTCACAGTCTCTGGCTCGGGGGAGCCGAGGTCGAACTGTGCAGTGACTGGCGACGATGCTGCTGTTCCTGTATATGCTGATTGTTTCTAGTAAATTAATCTGTTCATAGAGGACTGTATGTATGTACGAACCTTCGCTAAGCCCTCCAGCATCATCGGGGAGGATAGGCACGGCCGTTTTCAGTCTGTGGTACATGGATTTAGTTAGGGGACAAGCTGAGCAACTGGAAAAAGACGTACTTCGTGGGCACCATCTTTGTACGTGCAGCAGGCTTCTTTGGACTTTTCTTTGGCGTCCCTGACCTTGTGAGTGCGACAGGAGCACTGATGCTCTCCTTGACGTCTGCTTCAGAAGGGGTGGCCTCAAACCATGAGACCGTTGGCGCGAGGTCAGGTCTTCCTGACACATTCGTCATAACCTGTTCCTGCGCCTTCCTTTCATCTTCTGCTTGCCGCTTCTCACTTTTCCGCGGTTTCCGTTTACTTGAGGTTCTCTTCTTAGACGCCTCTCCAGAGCGTGGAGTGGAACCCGGAAGCGCGGTCGCAGGGACAGGTTTCATGAGCTCGTCTTCGTCGTCATCAATGAGCTGATCCTCTTCCTCCTCAACTTCATCATACTCGTCGTCAGTATTAATTTCCTTACGACGTGGCCGTGGCCACGCAGGCGGTTTATTTGACGTTTTTGACCGACGTCCGCTGGCCGAGGCTTTGGGCTGAGGTGGAGGAGACTCCTCGTCTTTGAGGGTCGAGATTTCGGGTGCGTCCATGTCTATGTCTTGGTCCATGCCGTTTGAGTCTGAATCTGGAGGTTGACTTGCTGGATCATAGGTGACCCATGGCGATACACGAAAGAATGACATTGCCTGTGCACACTTGTTTACATGTATTTCATGCCTTGTGTCGTTGCCACCTGCAGCTGCGTATGGATTGACGCTGTTCATTGTGTGTCAGATGCGAATGGGCAGGCAAGTGGCCGAGTTCGTGTCTTTACGGATTTTCTGGTGGCTCCCTAAGTCTTCACCGTAGTATCTAGGAGTATCTATGACATTGGCAGATGTGGCACAGGGACGATAGTATCCATAAAAGTCCCCCTTCCCCCTCCCACTGCAGCCCAGGGTCATTCCATTCGTTCAGATTCATTCTCGTATCCTGTCCATTTGCCCAATCCATCGTTGATATCGATCACACGCGTGTCGTAGTAGATATGTGCTGTTGGTTTGAGATCCTCCCAATACACCATCGTCCCCCTCTCATCTCGCTGGAGATGCGTACCAAGGACGCTGTTTTTGTTCGCCAAGTTGTTTTTCGAAGTCACTGTCACTCCACATCTCTTACACCTGTACCGTGTCTTGTATGGCTTTTCTGGCGGGACAAAGGCATCGAGAACTTCGTCATCAGGTTGTTCGTTGGTCCACGCAAACGCTGATGCTGGAAAGTGTATTGTGTGAATGAAAGGGGCGCCTGTGCGCGAGAACAAGATATAATCAATGTGCGCCTAATGGTCATCAAGGGACACCCTTACCTGCAAGCCTTTGGCAATTTGTGCAATGGCAGTACGCGCTGAGAATCGGCAGACTGTTGATCTGATAGGTCACGGAGCCACAGAAACAACTTCCTTTGTAGGCCTTTGACATAGTTTCGTTCAGAGACGATAGAGATAGTAGAATCGATCGATATGTATGGGCAGCTTATATGTTTAAATGCGTGTGAGCAAGACGTGCTCGTGCTCACATGGAACTACGAACTGCTCCTTTCCCGTTTCCCGTTGCTCCTTCGACGTCATCGTGGCCGCATGTCGAGTTAGGCCAATCTTTCTGATTCGTTCACGAATCCCGCCCATTTGCTTAACCCATCGTTCACGTCCGCCAAACGTGTGTCGTAGTAAATATGAGTGGTTGGCTTCAGATCCTCCCAATGCACCAGAGCCCCTTTCTCATCTCGCTCGAAATGTGCGCCGCGAACACAATATTTGTTCGTCACATCGCACTTCAGAGCCACAAGAACACCACAGCTCTTGCACGTATAAAGCGCCTTGTGTGGTTGTCCTGGAGGAATGAAGGAGTTGAGGAGTTCGTCCTCGGGCAATTTATTAGTCCACGTCAATGCAGGCGCAGGAAAGTGGAGTGTGTAAACACAAGGGCCTCCTGAAACGCGGTTATTTTAGATTATTTTCGTATTGTTACAGAATCTTTATCCATACCTGCAAGCCTTTGGCACTTAGTACAATGACAGTACGCACTGAGAAGGGGAAGGCTGCTGATTTCGTAGGAGACCGAACCGCAAGCGCAATTTCCTCTGAAAATCTTGGACATGGCTTTGCAAAGACGGATTGTCAGGCGACAAGGTGCTTATATAGATTGCGCCTAAGCCATGAGTCACCACGAGCTTCAAGATGTGTACACAATACTATCAGGCCTTCAGGGGTCGAATTTTCTTGCCCCTGGAGAAATTATGAATTATGACTCCAGCGGTGGTCTGTGAATCTGATGCGACAAAAGTTCCCAAGGCGGTCAGAGTCACATGGAAAGGCGACCCTTTTATACTTCAGAAGTTCACAGTCGCTATGTAACGCGGATCCAAAAGGTAGGCGAAAAAAAGGCCATAGACCTCTCCGGATTCATCATGTTATCCAGAGATACAGGAAGCCTTAGGATGTTCACGACGTTGAATCTGTATTAGTCCTGCACGAAGAGCCAAGGAGCCTAGCCACTTTAATCGTGACATGAATCCTTCCGTCAATAGCATAAGAGTGTTCTGCAGGAAGATTTGAGGTGATAAGTTATCTAAAAACAATTAAAAGATCATCAGAGATTCGATGAACGAAGGTAGCACGATGCATGGGTGATGTATTCACGATGATCTAGAAACAACAGCGATGGAATCAATTGATACACATCATGCCATGGCGAGTGAGAATGACATCCGCACGGACTCAGAGCTGTTCCTTCACCGATTCTCCTTGCACCTTCGGCGGCTGCATGGCAGGCGAAGGTCAAACCAACCTTTATGACTCGTTCTCAAACCCTGCCCATTTGCTCAACCCATCGTCCACGCCTACCAGACAAGTATCGTAGAGAATATAAGCAGTTGGCTTGAGATCCTCCCAATGCACCAGAGACTCTTCTGTCCCTAGGCTATGAGTCACCACGAGCTCCAAGGTGTGTGCACCTCGGTCGTTGATCACCGAAAAAAGTGCCCAAAGTGGCATTTGAGTTTCCATCAGTCAAGTGTGACCATTCCATCCCCTGGAATCCCATAGTCAATGATCAAATGTGGGCGGAAAATATAAGCCATCCAGAGTCATGATATCATACAGAAAGACAGCGGACCCTCTGACATGAACCTGAAGTGCCAGGGACAGTCGCTTTAAATTTGTGGTCGTAGTATAATTCCTTTCGTTAATAGAATTCGGGGGTATTCCATTCCCCAGATAAAGGAAGATTTGAGGTAATCAGAGGAGAGCAAAGAGGTTTAGGCAGGATAGCAAGGACCGTTTCTCGTCGACCGGTAACCGTTGCCTCAACGGAGAGAGTAGCTAGAGAAGAGGGTTGAACTTCGTTGAACGTTGAAGGACTCTAGCCGCCAGGCTAAGTTTCTCGGACTAGCCACCAGGCTAAGTTTCTCGGACTAGCCGCCCAGGCTAAGTTTCTCGGAGGGCATGGATGCACGGGTGACGGAAGTCGGGAGTCCATGATCTGATGACAAAGCAACTACCGAAATTCTCCGCTGTCCACATTTTCCCAACGCTCATTTCGTCAAAAAGTCTAGGTGTGCGGGTCACATTTCTCTATAGTCGTTGTACCAAAGTCGTTGACCTTTTCTTTTACAGTTCTCCTTTCCGAGGACACCTTGCCGCTTGGATTGTTGAACGGCAAATACTATGGCTTCACCAACTGTTAACGTATGTCCCCCTCCTTGTCTGGATCATCATACACCAACCTAGGATGTCGTTTTTCACATACAGGTTGTCCGGTATACCGCCCTCTTTGCTGGCGTCTTCTACGGCTTCTACCACCACCGCACATTACAGGCAAAGCACGACCAACAAAAAGTGGAGCACGCCATACACAAAAGGGAACATCTAATTGCCGAAGCGAAGGAGGCTTGGAAGAGGAAGAACGAGGAAAAGACTTCCAATGGTGCGTTACTGGTTCTTGTATGATATCGACGACCCAGGTCATGCTGGAATCGGAGATAACATACTCTCTGACCAACTCCCATTTGCTGAGACTTTGTTTCTTCAGTGATCACAGATACCGAAGACCCTCGATTTGACCTAGAGAAACTACTACTGTCCCTCGACAAGGCTTCCTCATAGTAGACCTGTATCCCCACTGCGGCAAGTCTATAGATTGCTGCTTTCCCATGAACGGGTTTTTACGCGCTGTCCCGCATATTCCTCTCGTTATATTGTGCTAGTCACTTAATTAGATAGTTCCAAACCCTTACGTGCGAGAGACATGGGGATGGAAGACAGCAACTTCCCTGTATGAAAAAATATGTTCTACAATACTTGGTCAACCGTGAGAAAGAGCGCGTCGCGTCAATTTCTTTTCTTCCCTATTGCCACTCCACATCCAGAGCCTGATTTTCTTCGAAAAACCTCCGAATTCGTTCAGTACCGAATCCAAGCTTACTGCATTGCGAAGAATCCAAGATGAAACCCCAAGTTGAGGAGGTTGAAGACGACCTTGCCGCAGAGGAGGAGAATAAACTAATCAACGAGGTCCGTCAACGCGTCACCCAACTCATCTCTTTCAAAGCCTTATTCGCTCGTCCCTAACTATATCTAGGAATACAAAACATGGTAAGTTTGATGAGGAGATGAGTTCCATTGCGCGGCAGTTAATCCCAGTGGCATCACTTGAAGGAAGAAGAACGCACCATATCTTTACGATGTTGTGATCACCCATGCCCTCGATTGGCCAAGTCTAACATGTCAATGGTTCCCAGATAAGGAATCGTGCGTTGTCCACTTTCTCCAGTATTCTCATTCCTCAACACGACTTTCTAGACCAGCAAACAAACCCTACACCACCCACCGTCTTCTTCTTGGCACACATACCTCAGGCCAGGCTCAAGACTACCTCCAAATTGCGACTGTCCAGATCCCCAAACGTAGTGGACCTGCGTCTGGCGGCGACAAGCTCGACTCGGGTGACTACGACGATGAGCGCGGTGAACTTGGTGGACACACGATCCCACCTGCACCACGCATCCAGATCATCCAGAAGATCAACCATGCAGGCGAAGTCAATCGTGCCAGGTATATGCCCCAGAATCCGGACCTCATCGCGACGAAGGCCGTCACAGGCGAGGTATTGATCTTTGATCGTACAAAACACTCAAGCGAACCGGAGAGGGGAGGCGCCTGCAAGCCTGACATTAGGCTCGTGGGACAGAATCGGGAAGGGTCAGCGATTTTCATCCTCCTTTCTGTTATGGTGTATTGAGCATTTATGTAGTTTTGGATTGGCTTGGAATCCTGTCAAGACCGGACACGTTCTAGGCGCCTCCGAAGATATGACAGTCTGTCACTGGTAGGCATACCTTCCGGTTAAGGCAAAATCAACGCACTCAGGTGTTGAACACAGGGATATCAACTCTTACACCAAAGCAAATTCAACGATTACGCCGACCACTGTTTTCAACGGTCATACTTCCGTCGTTGGCGTATGTGTTTTTCTTCTTTGGTTATTTGGAAGCTTACATTGGACTGTAGGATGTGGACTGGCATGCGACTGATGAAAACATCTTCGCAAGTGTTGGCGACGATAAAATGTTGCTTATGTACGTCTTTGCTGACGATGAACCGTACCCTGATGTGCTAATAATGTTAACGCGCATAGCTGGGACAAGAGATCTCCTACAAATGCCACGACGAAAGTCCAAGCGCACGAGCAGGAGATTCTTGCGGTCGCATTCAGCCCTTCAACACCTCACCTCATTATTACTGGCAGTGCAGATAAGGTTTGTCCTTCAAAACCAGTCATCGTAAATCCGCGTCTAAGGTCACGACGCTAGACATGCATTCTTCATGACATGCGGGTGCCAGGAAGGACAATGCACGTCTTCGAGTCCCATACCGACGAAGTCCTTCATGTTGCCTGGTCGCCACACAGCCCGAGTGTTTTCGCCTCCGCCTCGAGCGACCGCCGCATCAACATTTGGGACCTGTCCCTCATTGGGCAAGAGCAAACCCCAGACGATCAAGAGGACGGACCACCAGAGCTGCTGTTTGTTCACGGAGGTATGCAAATGTTCGCGGACGTCGGTGTATTTCCTTACACTTTATTATCTAGGTCACACCGCCCGCCCTACTGACTTCTCATGGGCACCGGGCAAAGACGAGAACTGGACCATAGCAAGTGCTTCGGAAGACAACGTTGCAATGGTTTGGCAACCAACGATGAGGGTTTGGGCTGGTGATGCAGTGAAAATTGATGAAGATGAACTGGAGGCCGATAGAATGGAAGGCATTGAAGTTACCCCTGTGGCTAGTGGCTCGGGAAAAGGGAAGGGCAGCGGTAATGTGAGCCAAAGGAGCCAGAGTATGGACGTCAGCACGCCCGGAGATGACTGAACCTATCAAGTCTGTGAATCTTGATTGCTCATTTTGGATGCTGGTATATATTAGGCTTTCTGGCTTGTTTTCGCAGAGGGTGAGGGTATGTGTTATATACAAGGGTAGGTGATGCTGTACAAGTGAAGTGGTGCTGCCGTCGCTCCTTTTCCTTCATGGAGAAGTTATCTCCTATACGGATGCTCTCGCTCTCATAGGAAAGCGATCCGGATTAATTCGAATACGACTGGGGAGATGGTTTGGCATGGGAGGATGAATTTCACAGGATAGTGACGACGCACCTCCTCCAATGAGGACAAAAGCAATGAGTCCGAGGGCATAAAGATTGATAGGGCTCTTCTTCGCTAGTTGCTCCTGCCTGGATGGATGTGTGGGCTTTTTGCCTGACCTCGCATCTTTCGCGAATTTCGCGTTCCGTTGGCGCATCTCAAATTCGGTAGGCTGGGTGGGGTAGAAAACATATTAGATCATGGAGCGTCAAAACCTGCCAAAACTGGTACCATCTTGGAAATGAGAAAATGAAAGAGCGATTGGGTTATGGGTCAATAAGAATACAGGATGGGACACACGAGCACGACAACAGCGAACGTGGCACTAACTGGCCCGGGCCGCACTGATCCGCTTTCATGTGACTTTACATGGTTTGAGATTTGATCTGATCTGATAATGATCTATGCCCCTTTTATCATAGTGGCGTCTAATTTTTGATAACTTGTTATACAGT
>JABAJT010009863.1:0-15995 GCA_018850275.1 Tephrocybe sp. 9174TJB
TCAGAATGGACATCAATCGCTGCTCCACGTGAGCGTGCCGTGTCCAGGGAAGAAAAGAGTTTCTCGGTACGCCAGATATTTCTGAAAGAAGGGCTCCGTATTGCTCGAGCAAGCAACATGGCGGAGAGCTCGTCAGGCGGTTCGCTGTCACGGAGAGCTTATAATTATCATCGGGAATTCCGGGCCGGCCTGAACATCGAGCCAACCACTCTCCTCTAGTATTTACCACCCTCAATGTCGCTTTCTCCTTCAGCATCTACCGAGGCTAGCGTAACAACTCCTCATGGATTGTGTGCCCTTTCATATGCGCCTCTCAACGTGGATTCTATAATTCAATATGTTCAAGATGACAGTGCAGGTGCAATAGCTGTGTTCGTTGGTAAGTGCAATTCCACTACCGATAGGCAAAATTGACCGAATTCATGTTCTTTAGGCACTACGCGCAACTCCTTCAAAGGTCAGAGCCGTCTCTTCGGCCCATTTCAAGGAGGTCACGAAGACCATCAGGAAAGGCAGTGACTCGCTTGGAGTACCAAGCATACTCAAAACTCGCAATTAAAACATTAGCGGACATCTTACATGAAGCAGCAAGCTCCCTGGAACGATCTGAACACCAAACTTCGATACCTGGAATACCATCTATCATTCGCGGTGCGATTCACCACCGCCTTGGAGGTGTTCCTGTTGGCGAGCCTTCAATAGGTGAGCCCCGCGAGTGCACATGCATTATGTTTTCGCTTAAGTCAGGCCATACAGTCATTGCAGTGTCATCCCCTCATCGACGAGAATCGTTCATTGCATGCGAATCTATACTCGAGAGCGTCAAACGCAAAGCACAGATTTGGAAGAGAGAGTACTATGAGGGGGAGCCAGACCAAGAGGCCGAATGGAAAGCGAATGAATAGCTTGAAAAAATTCCCCCGTCCCCTCGCTAGTATGTTATTTCGGGACTCTCAATGTTCCAGACAAAACCATCCATGATTTGGCTTGTTAGTATGACGAAGCAGAAACGACTTGACCATGAGGCAACTTGCAATGAGGCTTTGGAAGCTCTGACAGGATTAGACAACTTATAATTGGCGCCATCGATGTATTCCACTCTCAACACCTGCTCTATCTGATGCCTGCCGATTTCGATATGCGACGACTGGATGAGAAGCTTGGACAATACCACACCCCGATCTCCCCAATCAAGGCACCATGCGAATGGCTCGCTGCGAACATTGACAACGTACACTCGACATGGGAAGAGGCGCTTCATCTACCCAGAGACGAACTTACAGGCTTGAGAAAGCTAATATATCCCGTCCGTTGACTGTCATATGTGCTAGTGGGCAACTCAAACATTGACTTGTGTCGTTTGACTTTTAGCGCCTTTTTGCGTTTACCCTAGCACAGCTCAAGCAATCCGCCGACGCGAATCTGTGGGTATCGTTTTCTATCAATTGCCCTTTGACTCAAAATGTGTCGGCGATTAGACTTTTGGACTTCAACGCTAGCATTTCGCACTGGATTCACTCTGATGATGTTACCCTTCTTTGTAACCACCGATCACTTAAAGAGACTCTGTGGGCCTTTATAAACCGTGTCCATGGCGTACGTCGTCTGCGAACCAACTCTTGATTCAAACTTACTGGTTCATTAAGAGTACCTCAAGCAACTTCCCGAAATGTCCAGCTGCAGGTGGTAACCTGGACAAATTACTGAAGCTTGACGTCCTGAGCATCGCCACTCGCGTCCTGGTAATGGTCAACGACGATCAACGAAAAAGGATATTTCTTGATCAACGCGATTCACATGCTCAGATCCTGCTGGATCTCCTTCAACATGCAAGCTACTCATGACACTCCAAATTCATGACTTGTTGACGACTTCGCAGATTCTCGACCTCTCTGAGCTCGATATTGTTCGACCTTCAATCTTACGGGTGCTGCTTGAACTCTCAAAGAAATCTGGACTGTACCCGACAACGCTCATTCTTCGGGGCGTTGAGCCTATAGGCAGAGAGTGCGTAACGGCTGGAAGCTATGGAGACATCTGGCAGGGTACATGGGGGGGAGGTCCTGTTGCCATTAAGGTGATGAGAAAAATTCACTCTTCTTATATCAACGTAGACATAAAGGTGCATGCGTCACTTATCGGTATGCACCCATCTGGACTAAATTTTGGCAGACTTTTTGCAAAGAAGCGATCGTTTGGAGGCAACTACTTCATCAGAACGTCCTGCAGTTTCAAGGTGTATGGCATTGGCCTGGGCCGCCTGGCGCGTCCCGAGTGTGCCTCATTTCGCCTTGGATGATCCATGGAAATATTCTTCAATATCTTCAGCAAAATCCTGACGACGATAGGCGGTCCTTGGTGCGTTCATATAAGTAATCTTCCGGGTTTATGCTGATAACAAGGGGCAGATTCTCGATGTTGCGCAAGGACTGAACTTCCTTCATAATTTTGATCCATCTGTCATACACGGAGATCTGAGATGCGTCAGTCAACTTCTTACTCCTGTGTACTTGATAATTCAGTATTTCTGGTTATTCAGACGAACATTCTTGTGAATCCCGACAAGCGCGCCTGCATTGCCGATTTCGGACTTTGTACTTTGGCCCGTGATTCTTTACTGCAATTTACTCCAACCTCAACTGCCTATCAACGTACTAATCTATTATGGCTGGCTCCCGAGTTCTTTCAGTTTGAAGCAAGCGGGACTGAAACTCCCCGTCAGAGCTTAGCTACCGATGTCTATTCGTTTGCATGTGTGTGTTACGAGGTATTATAGCTTGCGATTTTCTGTAATACGAAACTCAATAGCCCTTCAGATTTTTGTAGGGCTTCCACGCTTTTCAGAGATGCGTGCTCCCTTCGACGTTGTCATTGCAGTGGTGCAAGACCGTCGACCAAGTAGACCCGTTCACCCTAATTTGGACGATACCTTGTGGAAACTTATGGATAGATGCTGGTCCAAAACTGACGCACTACGGCCCACAACTGGTGAAATATTACAGGCCCTCTCTTCCACCTCAGCTTCTAGTATTACAAAGCGGCAATCTAGGAAAGCATGCCCTCCTCTCCCCTCCACCCTACGAGGGTCTATATTATTCCAGGACATCATAATTGCGTAAGCCCCCCGCCATTGAACCAGAAACTTGTTCATATCTATTCATACAGCCTAGTGGGTCCGACGGGGTCTGGGAAAAGTAATGTAAATACACCATTTGCTTGCTAACAATGCATTCTCATACTCTCTCTTTTAGTTCATCAACGTGGCTACGCAAAGCACATCAGTTATCGTAAGTGACGCCCTGGCGTCGTGCACACAGGATGTTCAAGCTATTTGTTACCCTCACCCTGACGGGAGTGGGCGTAATATCATTTTCGTCGATACACCTGGATTTGATGACACCGAAAAGACGGATTTTCAGGTCCTCGAGCAGATAGCTGCCTGGATGAAGAAAACGTAGGATTTTTTAAAGAAGAAAACAGCAGATCCCCTGACATCTCCGATCCCCAGTTACCAGGAGCGAATCACATTGACCGGTCTGCTTTTCTTCCACCGCATCACTGATGCTAGAATGCGTGGAACACCATTGAGAAACCTAACCATGTTCGAGGCTCTATGTGGCAAAGATGCTTTGGAAAATGTGGTTCTCACCACCACATTGTGGGACGAAGTTGATACAACGACTGGGACCACTCGGGAGGCTGAACTTCAGAAGGATTTCTGGGCACCTTTGATGGGAGAGGGCTGCAGGACTACCCGTTTCAGCAATACCTTTCAATCCGCCTGGGATGTCATCAATCTTTTCGATATCAACACTCCTCGTCCTCTTCTTGTACAGAGGGAGATGGTCGACGAGAAAAAGGACCTTAAAGCTACAACTGCTTTCAAATCACTGGTCCGTTGGTGGGAGCAGGTTGTAACAACGGTCAAAGGAAAGTTTCGACGGAAGAGTACTAAGCTTGGAAAGAAATAAACATACTTCTTGATTATCCATGATATGTAAGATGTAATTACTTTGACACCAGCCTCAATTTTAACACCAGCCCTTAAAGTGCGTTGTAACCTGTAGGAAACCACGAGGACACGATGCACGAGACGCTTTATAAGACCTATGACCATTTGCAGCCAATGACACACCTCTTCCCCCTTCACCATGTCCTCCAGTAAAAGTGCAGCATCAAAGGTACGTCCCAGACGTAGCTGGAAAGGGAAAGGCATATTGCGCAAGAGCGACAATGTAATGATCGATGCCAGAGCCACTGATGTTGTCATTCCGTAAGTTTATTACATGGAAACATCTCAGCTTTTAATTGACAGTGTTACTGGAGTATAATGGGCCATACAGGGGTAGGAAAAAGCACCGTGCGCTATTTTGTCTTGAGTGCTCGCACCCGCTGAAACTTGGTAGTTTATCAATACCGTACTTCGCAAAGTAGGCGGTACAAACAGTGCTTCCGTTGGGCACGATTTAAAGTCACACACCGCCCGCATTGAACATTTTGTCATTGTTCATCCACGAGACTCTTTGCGTCGGATAGTGTTTGTCGACACACCAGGTTTCGACGACACGTATATTGACGATTCGGAAATTTTACGCCGAATTGCTGTCTGGCTGGCAAGATCGTACGCTTTTTGAAAATCAGGATGTTACCTGGAGACTCACTCCCGTGAATAGATACAGCGACAACATGAAGTTAGCTGGAGTTGTCTATCTCCACGAAATCTCGCAGCCTCGTATGATGGGTTCGCCACGCAGAAACCTAGAGATGTTTCGTGAATTATGTGGTGCAAAGGCCATCAGGAATGTTGTCCTCGCCACGACGAAGTGGGAAGAGGTCACTCCAGACCTGGGTGAACGACGCGAGCAGCAATTACGGGAAAATTACTGGAAACACATGCTCGAACTTGGTTCCCAAATGTTAAGATTTCGGGGCCAGCACGACACTAAATCCGCCTGGGAGATTGTGGACCGCATTCTCGACCATAACTCTGTTGATGCGCTTCAGATACAGGAAGAAATGGTTGAACTACAAAGGATCATCCCCGAAACTGGGGCAGGGAGGGCACTGCGTGCCATGCTCATAGAATTGCTTCTTGTCCAGGAGGAAATGGCAGGAAAATTAAAAGAGCAAGGTGCAGAAGACGACGTACGTCTGCGACAGGCATTCGAAGAGAACAAACGAACGATCCTGTCTATTGCCGAACAGATCCAGAGCTTGAAGATACCGCTGGCTAGACGACTCGTTGCGTTTATGAGATGCCAGTAGGTGTATGAGCCCCTCGTTGATGTCCCCAATCCCCAAGAATATTGTTTAACAGTCAATACACCCATCATGCAGGACAGGATAAAAGTACCGGGTATATCGAATATTTTAATCATGTATCGTTTGACTTTTCTCGCCGAAACGAAAGGGACAAGTCTTGTTTTCAATGTGAAATCTACCCGTTGTTTAATCAGTCAGTCAATAGTTGTGTAAACATTGATTGAAGCATCATGTATTATTAGTCGACTTTCCAATCTTTGGATGTAACAGACGTAACATCTTCCTCAGAGCTTACAAGAAGCTCTACAGACCAGATGACAAGCATCAAGAATATGTTCATCCAACGCCACCAAATCTGGGATGAGTGATCTAGCACTAGAGGCGGGGAAATTAATGGAATGCTCCTAGAACATTGATCAGGATAACTCACACAGAAGGTGAGAATATACGGTGACAAATATGAATTGGCGGTAAGAAAGAAGCATTCGTGTGAGGTTGGAAGTCTAACAAGGTTGAGCAGGATTTCAACTCAGATGAAGCAGCGAACCCACTGGTCGGTCTTCCCATCCATTATGGACGCCGTCATCTGATTCCCAGCTATCAGCACCGATGGTAGGCAGAATGCGGGAAGCCAGATGCAAAATCGTCAACCGATAGAGTAAAGCGAGAAGGACGGGTTTCGGAAGTGTATTGATCACAAAATTCAAAAGCGCGCGGAAGTGAGGAAGGATGTTGGGTAACAGCGGAGCGCTGAAAAAATCAATCAAAAAAGCACTAGTCCAATATACCCAATACATACTACGATGACGCAGGGTCAGTGAAGGATTTTTGATCAAATCCACACAACCAGACGTTATAAGCAATGAAGACAGCCAGCCCTGACGACTCTATAATATTTGTCCGCCTAACGACAAACCCAATAAATGTCAGGAAGAGAAAGGCAGTAACTGCTACACCCAGGAGCGTCGACGATAACGGTGATGATGCTGCGGCTGGATACGACTAAAGGGGAGTTAATGGCACACTGAACGAATGAATATATTCAGTCAAAAACGCACCGCAACAATCCACCAAGCAGATGCAACGTATGCAATCGCCGAGCCAATCAAAAGAGCAAACTGATAAGCTTCTCCCTCCGTTACTAATTTTTTCCCCTCTTGACCAAGTTTTTGGACGACAAGCAAGCTCGATAGGCCCTCCATTGCGATGAAAACGGGACCAGAATAAGTGAGAGCAGTTCCCCACCAGTTTGCTGCGATGATGATCCATGGATGTACAGAGGAGGAAAACAGATTGAAGCAGAGAAGAAGGAGGAAGGGATGCATTGGGACCTGGAGGACAGATAACGCGTCTGATCCCCATAAAAGGATGAGTGTTCCATGTATGAGTGAGTGTATTGATAGTAGAAGAGACAAGAGTAAGAATGCTTGTGAAGAGAGGGTAGCCAGAGTCAAAGGAAGAAATATGAGGATCTGCAAAACGGTCGACAACCTGCAATGAATGGAATGGGGGGTGTCAGGACAAAAATAAGATATCCTTGCAGAGTGACTCTGACCTAGCAGAATGAGAGAGGGCACTCCAGAGAAGCCATGGAGTGAACATGGCCTACGGGAGAAAGCTGCCCTCAGTGCTGATCGTGGTGGCAGCACAAAACGTATGTGACCAGTTCAAGTCACAACTTTGATCATTCATTAATGTACATTATCAACTACTCTTTACAAGAAAGAAAATCTTGGGCAGCCCAGGTTAACAACAGTGCGCACCCACGGGCTGCCGTCTGACTGCAGACAGTTTGTCGGCCGGGCTCATACTAGTTCGAGGATTCAAAAGCCCCTTTTCTCGTGCAAATTCGGTGGCTCGGGCAGAAGCACCAGGGTCGGAGGGTGGTACATAAAATTCATCGATGATAGGAATCTGAAGGAGGTTCATCTTAGGAGTGATTATAACCATGTTGTTCGTTTTGATTTCCATCCAGTCCGCTGTTCTCAGGATTCAATGGGTTAGAAGCAGAGCTAGAATCGACAGATGCACCTCGTTCAAAAGTCAAAGGTTCGCTCGCAATCTGTTCAAAGGTCAAATTTTGAATTCCAGGAAAGCTTCAACTGGCCCACCATAATGATATTCTCTCTCTTATCAGCCTTTGACATCTTATAATGCCCGCCTTCAGCATATTCACTGAAGTTAGTACCAGAAGAGAACCACTGAGGATATGTAAGTTCCTGGCAATATGCATGAGGAGAAAGACTTGCCAGCGATGCCGCCTCGTCCCTCCTAGAAGATATGTACCGAGTAACGACGACACTTTCTCCGTCAGTAACGCAGAAGTTCATAAGGCTGGGCTGTTCATGAAGCATTGATCCGGAGCCTCCAGAGACGTTAGCAATGAAACGCACCTCAATTATACCAGCCTGCTTCGAAATTTCGTTGATCTGAGATATCGTTAACAGCATGGCCTGGCGCAATATTTCCGGCGTGAATGATCGTGCACTAGGATCCTCCAGCTTCACACGAATCAGCGTGCCTGTGTTTTTGAGGAAAGAAAGATGCCCACCTTTGATAGAAAGAGTGCGAAAGCCCACTCGGAATCTATGCACAATGAGAATCCTGCTCGATATCTTTGCGAGGCACACACCTGTGTTTCCCTGTACTGTGTCAAAGATCTCATCGGGTATGAAACTCTGTATCTTGCGCTTGATCAAAGGAAAATCAGCGATACCGCCGTTATGCATGAACTAGGATAGCTTCAGCGGTCATTCTCGTAAGATGAGAAAAATATACACCATTAATTTGCCATGGACAAATGGATGACAATTATCGAGTGACAAAGAACCGGCTGTTGTGGCTCTAACATGACCACTAGCCTTTTAGATGAGGATATATCAGCTAGATAAGGGCAGTATAGGCGCACAAGACCAATGGAGACTTGATCTTTTCAGCCAGTCTGGTCAAATTCACGTTATTCCATGCCTGTACCTATTAGAGTGCTGGTCCTAGAGAATACATTCGTTACTTACTGGTGTCACAGACGTGAATATGCATGGTTGGCTGCCAAGTTCTTGATCGTAAACCGAGTCATACCAACCTGTATTGCATGAAAATATATCAACGCAAGCAAGGTCGCACCTGAACATACCAACACCAAAGCCGTCGCCATTCATCGGCCTCCTGCGATCGATACGAAGTCGAGAGTCAAATGCTTGATTGATAATTGAATGGCATGGTCGTGTCAAAAGCTTCCAACAACAATATATACATATCAGCATGTACAGCACAAACTCTAAGACACTCACATGGGATAATTGTACAGGAGATGTTCCTTTATAAATCACAAAGCGACACATGTGGACACGATGGTGGATGTCAAGTGGAAATTGGTGAGCGCTGAGTGTGAAAGCTGCTATGTTGAAGTGCATAGCATGACTCCTTGATCCATTCCCCGGTGATCATTTTGGAAGCCTGGTAATACAAGTAGCATATTACCTTCTTAATTGACTCAAAGTATGTAGGATTGCAGATGTGACTACGATAGCGTGCTATCACGCAATTTGGAGAACGGGGAATGTTATGGCATCTACAACTGCTGTCCAGTCCATCCGTATCATTTTCTTGCAGCGAATTTCCCTTCTTGCGGATATCTACCAGATACTAGTGTATACAATCGATCCTGCAGGTAATCTTGGGGTAGGTACATACATACATGTTACAAGAATTTAAAGGAACTCCTTCGGGCGTTTGGAAGGATCTCCACGAGCCTCGTCATACACTAGCCCAGCAACACGGAATGCGAGCTCTGGAATAGATTCAGTCAACTTCAAAATGATTACTTCAAGCACACACCATCTGCCTGGGAGCGTACAACAGCCTCCGCGTAAACTCTAACGACATCTTCGGTTCCACTTGGACGGACGAAAGAACGACCACCTTCGTATCTCCGAACGAGGTCATCGATCTTTGCCTGTAGGCCAGGCGGGCTTACTAGACGGCGTTCGGCGTTCTCAGTGCGGAAAACATTACGATCAGCGACAGTGACTTTTACAAGCCGGTTTGGGAGGTCGACATAGAGGGAGTCCCACTCTACACCAGTAAAGGACCTGTGTGCAAGCACAGCTTCCACCAAAAGGAGGTCAGAAAGCGCGTCCCCAACTGTCTGGTTGATGAGCTGTGTTAGATTGACGAGATGCATAAGGGCTGTTGATTGCGCAGGTGTCGAGGGCTGGTATTGTGCCAACTTTTGTTGGGTAGAAGGCGAGAAGAGCACAGTTCCATGGCCATTGGCCTCGAAATAAACACCAATATTGAAATGCTCTGCGGCATGATGAAGGTGCTTTACGCCAGTCGGTACACATTTGACTGGGAGACGCTGGAATGCGAAGGTCATTTCTGAGCTGGAAGAAAATAGATGTCGGAAGACGAACCCCAGATAGATATTTGGTCGAAGCGCCATTGGCGTACGCGGTCTGTACGATTCCTACTTTGACCTCATTTTCCAAACCTGCAGATTTCACTAGATCCACAATGAAGGCAGCAACTAAAGCAGCAATCTTGTCACCATCCAGCATGTGGAACGTTCCCCTTTCGTCCAAGTAGTAGTACATCAGACGATCGGCGTCGCCGTCGAGACTACATGCACGCTGGCCTGGCTTCAAGCGGTCTGCAAGTGATGGAGGAAGTTTCTGCATGGTCTTCACATAATCGGCACCGCAGGCATGATTCAGGGCACCAGGTGTCGAGATGGCAGTGTTCTCGAGAACCAGGGGCAACGATCCGTTGAGGTATCCTGTCAAAGTGGATGCGGCAAGCGCGCCTACTCCATTGGCGCAATCAATCAGCAAAGGTTCCAAAGGCTGCCTTCCAGTCTAGGGCAAAATGAGAGGTGTGGTGTCACAATGATTACTCGTGAAACATACAACAAGATTTCGGAAAGAATCACCGAGCTTGTGGAAGTAGCCCTCTTCTGAATCCTCGCCATAGCTGTCTGGAGTATCTTTTGTGTTGATAGCCTTAACAAGATAGTGGAGGATGGGAGTGGTCGTAACCCCGGCATTGCGTCCCTCAACGCCGATAGCGCTTAAACCATCCTCAAGGGCAGATATTAGAGCTACTCCAGAGGGTCGCGTATCTCTGGCGTAGACAACACGTGCTGGTTTGGAAAGGTCGATCTTCGTCATCTGAACAAGGGCCTTAACCGCGTCAATAAAATCCTCGGTGGTAGGAGCATTGGACAGGTTCGTCGCATGTGTTTCCCATGAACCTTCTAGCATTTCACCACGAGGGTCAACGATTTTGACACCATTATCCTGAAATTTAAAGTTGGGTGTTTTGTTGATACCTTGATCTCAGGAAGCTTTACAGACCTGCTCAGGGTTATGAGATGCAGTGACCATCACACCGACAGTTTGGCCATCTAATTTCTTGCTTCTGAGCCCGGCGAGAACGCCGACTCGAAAGAGGACAGAGTCAAGCGAGCTTCCCCTGATTGAGGTTAAGATCGTACTCTTGTCATCGCGAATGGGGTTTGCAGTACTTACAATGTCCTAAATCCTGCTGTACCATAGGAAAATCGGATGTGAGACGGCTTAGGATGGGCATCTGATAGTGTTGAGAGCGACTCGAAAGAAAAAATAGACATTACAACGAAAGATGGGGTGGATTAAGCAGAGATGAAATGCGTTTGAACTTGGTAAGGGGGTAGGTCAGATGATCATCGATCAGTAGGTTGCACAGCATTTCCTCCTTCATCAGCCTTCATCCATGGCTCCTTCCAAATCGCCTGCTCAAATCCTGCTCGAGAAAGCAGATAAAAAAGCAAACTCCTCGGGTGGATGGTTCACTTCTAATACCACAAAGTACGAGGAGGCTGGGGACCTCTACCAACAGGCCGCGAATTCCTTCAAACTGGAGAAGCTGTTTAAGGAAGCAGGAGATGCATTCGCAAGAGAGGCTGAATGTCGAGAGAGATGTAAAGAACAGAACGAAGCGTCCAATGCCTGGTGGAATGCTGCAAAGGCATATAAGAGGGGGTTCCCGGATCGTGAGGTCTTGTCGATTCACCGGAATGTGAAACTGACTCTGTGATCAGTGGCGATTCAGGCTTTGACACAAACCATTGTCCATCTCACTCAAAGCGGCCGTTTCAGGCAGGCGGCCGACAGGGAGAAAGAAATTGGGCAGATCTATCTTCAAGAATCTAATGATTTGCGAAAAGCTTGTGAAAGCTACGTGCGAGCTGGTGATTGGTACGCGCAGGAAGACGCGACCGCGTAAGCCAATTTACACCCGTTTCTTTTGCACTGATATTTAGCCTGATTGTATAGGACCGCCAACGCATGCTACAAGGAAGCTGCTGATCTTCACGCCGATCTCGGCGAATATCCACAAGCTATCGCACGTTATGAACAGGTTGCCGACCATTCTTTGACCTCTTCGCTTACGAAGTACAGTGTCAAGGAATTTTGGCTAAGAGCAGGGCTTTGTGCACTAGCTATGAATGTACGCATAATTTACTATCCCTCTTCAAACAAAGTTTAAAGGACGGTGATAGGACACAATCACTGCAAAGCGGAATCAAGGAAAGTATGCGAATCAGGACAACACATTCCCATCGACTCGGGAGGCAAAGTTTTTGACCGCGTTAATCGAGTCGGTTGAGGCAGGGGATCAGGAATCATTCACAGGGGCCGTTGTAGAGTACGACCAGGTTACCAAGCTGGATAACTGGAAGACGTCCATCCTCCTTACTATCAAGAGGGGAATTCAAGAGGAGCCAGGCTTGACGTAACCGTCACGTGACTCGTGACACGTCCGTAGAATTTGTATTCTTCAACTTGACAATATAATCCTTAATGGCCTTGGTAGCTGCCTTGTTTCTCTCTGCCCTTCATTATATTTATCATCTGATTGTCCTCTGCCACTCATTCTGCGCACAATTCTCTTGCCCTTCATCTCAGATACTGGCTCATCGCCGCCGCACGCCGAAACATCTTGCCCTTCTGCTCATTCCTAATGTTGTCCCGGATACTTCTCAACTTCGATCCACTCTAGTGCAAACTGTCGTAAACGTAGTAGGTTGGTGTCGTAATGAAGGCATACGGCACTTGACTGTGTACGAGGAACGTGGTATGGATCTTGACTGATCTCATTAACATCCTCTTAAACACTTCGCAGGGACACTCCTCAAATGCTCTCAACACATTTGTGACGCTTTTCCGGGTGATACTGAATCTTCAAGCGATTCTGATATTGAATACCCGTTGACGCCCCCGCCCTCGGACTACTCTGACTCACGGCCCATGTCTCCGCAGCACAATATACAAGTTGACAGTCACACGAGCACAATACGCATAACGAATACAATAAATCAATGCCCGCCTTCAAAATACGTCCACAGGCGCAAGGAACAATGTACGTTATTCCTCGAATCCGGAGCCACGATGCTGAGAAAGGTCTCGTTACAGCAGCCAACCGTGCTTACCAAAATCCTATCACTTTGTATCTTACCTCGCGAGAGTCTTCAAAACCAGTCATAGCTTCCGTCGCTCAAGCTCTTACGTCGCGGATAAGGCGAAATACTTCGATAAATGCCCGAAATGTTGAATCTGATACATTTACCCTTTCAATTGAAGAGCTTGACGGTCATTTAGAATGTATGTTGAATTTTCGTGACACTCCTCATGGTTGTCCTGACCATCCACAGTCAACAACATCCCTTCTCCCGATTTCATGATTGTCCATTCAGGCGACACTTCACGAGGCCTATCGACACCCTTGGAACTTCATGGATATCCACCTTGGCATATCAGGCTAACAGAAATATAGTAGGTTCTTTCTCCCTATTCAATGTTCAATCACTCAGTGCCATAGCCATAATAAAGAACAAGATTCCTCAATCATTCAAATGCAAGATAGAAAGCAGACATCTACCCCAACCTGGCTCCCCCTTTCTGAGCAATCGTTTAACTTGGCTCTGGACGAATTTTCTTCTGCGGAAATGCGGTTCGGGAAGTAGTCCCGCGCTAATGGTTGATGTTTACCATAATACCATAAGGAAACAATGCAGTGTACTTGATTAAGTCTCCATACAAACCGGCCTTCCGTTCGAGCGTTGAGGCGACATCCTCAGACGATCCAAATGGAATTTGAAAGCCCCCGTAATACGATCCCCCGGTCGCGAGTCATTTTTAGCCTTAGATCCGTACCAGTGAAGTTGTTTGAAGCGGAGTTATGAGTATCTAGTATTGATCTACCACCTTCAAAACGTTCCCTTAGTAGTTTGAAACATTTGATGATTTCAAGATCGCCGCATCTCGAGGGCGTTCCACGGTCCTGACCCGTACGCATCGTGAATATTTGAATGCTTATATATTCTGCCTTGCTTTGATGTCATGTCGGCCAACTTATCGCAATGTCAGCTCTCTTCAAAGTCGAAAGAAACGCACTCAACCCCAAGAAATCTCCACCACCCGAAAAGTCGCCTAGTCCTGGTCGCAGCTCACCTCGCCGTCTGCCCACAGATCCTTTTCATCCTGTCAGTCCCAACCACCGACTGCACAAGAGAATTATCGTTTGTTGTGACGGGCATGTAATGAACTCGATCGATTGGTTTGGGAGCCTGATCATGTTATATTCAATAGCACTTGGCAGGATGGCCTTGCTGGCGAAAGGTCGTCATATACGAACATTTTGGTATGTTCTGGGGAATTTGTGAGGCCATACAGAAACCAACATGCTTTTAACAGAGGCTTGCTCGTACAATTAACCACGAGGACGAGAGGTCGCATCCTTTGCCCGCCATTTCCCAAATCGTCTTCTATCAGACGGGTATTGGATCAGACAGGAGCCTCTATTCTCGATATGTTGAAGGTGTGCATGATGCTGACCATTTGGCGTCGACTGTACTGACTGGCATCAAATGACCGCAGGAACTACAGGAGGCTCGTTAGGTATGGTTTCCCTCCAGTGTCCATCTGGCGAGCATTCGGATTAAATATGATGACAGGCGATAAAGTTGAAGAAGCATACGGATTTATTGCGCAGTGAGTTGTCCTCTGTGTGTATTCTTGGGAAATGATAGCGATGTGGCAATATACACAGCAATTACCATCCTGGAGATGAGGTAGATGAGTTCACAAAACGTGATATACCGCCTAAACCTGACTCCCTTAACCAGGTTTTTCTCTTTGGTTTTTCTCGGGTATGACTGCGCGTCAAAAACATACTTGCCGTTTACGAACTTGCAAACAGGGTGCATATACTGCCCGTATGGTGGCGATGTTTATAGTAGGCACCGCTGGTCTCACTTTCGAATGTGTGCACCTAATTGGCATATAGGGAGCAATCGGGATCCTGAACAGAACTGATATGGACCACTTTGCCAGCATCTTCTTGGCATATCAGAGGTTGAGTAATACCGAAAACACACAAGGCGCGTTCCTTTCCGCTGGTTTTGAAACTGGTTTGGCTGAGGATTCCAGCAGAAATTAAGATGCTGAAGCAGCAACTTATTCCTTGGACACAGGACGCATCACCTGGCAAAACTCGGGTAGATGTGCAGGGATCTAAATTTACTATAAAGTCAGGTTTTCATGAAGTTTTCGCCTCAGATTGGGCTGATGTACATTTAGGTGTCTTGGTGTCTTTGATACTGTGGGTTCTTTCGGCCTACCCGAGGAACTAATGTCACGCTCGACTGCGATCCGCACAATGTTTGGTTTCCCTGACAATGTTTTGGGATCACATGTGGAATACGCATATCAAGCCCTCGCCTTGAATGAGATGCGGGTGGACTTTGTACGTTGTGATGCATTTGGAATACGATTCATGTGAACTCATGATATCATTCATCGTGCAACAGAACTGTGCTAAGTTTGAGCAAACACCCGAGGGTAGGAAAAAAGGCCAGGTATTAAAACAGGCAAGTTGTGCATCTGGTTGAGCCAGAATTACAGAATGACAGATTTATGCTTTGCAGTGTTGGTTCATGGGTATGTTTTTTTCCTTCGACTTTGGTATTTGTGAAAGCAAAAACTAAGGATTCGTCTTGTCATCAGGGTCACACTCAGATGTAGGTACTTCTCTACATGAGAATAACTGTGACTTGACACTCAGCAGATCGGGGGTGGATATGAAGACCACGATCTATCGGATCTGGCTTTAACATGGATGGCTGTGCGTTAACAGGTGTCTTGCACAAGCTTTCGGTCCAACTGACAGTTCTTTCTAAGGCACAAGTTGAAAGTATATTGTCCCTGGATACGAATTATCTTTTATCTATTTTCCGCCCTTCGTCACCTTGGGGAGAACACAAATTTCATGAGTAGGTTGCCTTTCAAGTTCCTGTAATGCACACAAACACTTACCGATTTCCATTTTTGAGCTCGCGAACTGGTATCTTTGCCCTTGGTCACAGTATACAGCGCCCTATCCCCACCACACTTGATGATGTAAATTGCGAAACCATTCATGCGTCGGTTAGAGCCCAGAATCTGTCAGAATTCCCGGAGCTTGAGGAGGTCCTTGCAAAACACCCAGAAATCGTCCCCCCCTTACTTCCGCTGGAACAACAGGTCAAAGCCATCTGGCCCACTCTACTCGAAATCTGTCGTCCAGATGGTTTGGTCTCGAAATCTGACTCAGAAATAGGAGTTGCTACCAATGGCAATAATTTGAACGGTCTCGTTTCTCCAGCCACGTGTTAATATATTTGAGATAGACAAGGATAGACATCGGCATTTTTC